>OX155904.1:12314823-12598584 GCA_944588485.1 Phosphuga atrata | reverse complement strand
TTATGGAAAAAGTGTGACTTTAACAGTAATTTATTAAATTTAACATTACTTCTTATCTAAAACCCGTACAAACTTTTTCTCAACTCAGCTTCAAACTAATTTTGCGTTTGAACTTGAATGTGACTACTTAATGTGAAATAGTTGATAAGAACCGTCTGAGTCACCATTTTCGTATTTCAACTTGTATAAATTCAGATGTTCGGAGTAGTGTTCAGGGTAGTGGTGGGGATGGTGGTGGGCGCTACGAGTGAAGGAGGGAATAGAACGAAGGATCTTTCCCTACTCACGTGACTTGCTCATGCAAGCTTTCTTGGGCTTTGTAGATGAGGCGGTGTGCTACTCCGCACTTTGTTTCCGCTTTGTTTCAGGATCGTACTCGTGGACCCAGGTCTCATCATTCTATTTAAAAAATCGGTATCGGGTTACAAACGTTCCAGCATTTCTTTGCATACAGCCTGCCGCTGGTGCCTTCTGTTCATCCGTCAGATCTTTGAGAACAAGTTTGACATACAGTTTTCTCATCTTAAAATCATCGGTTTTAAACACCGCAGTCCGACCCAATCCCAATTCATCGGCAAGTAATCTAACACTAAGACGATGGTCAATGTTTTAAAAATTCACGCACTTTCATCAAATTTTCCTGAGTTTGATTTGTTGAAGTCTCCTAGCACTGTCGTCGTTTTTAACGTCGTCGCGGTCATCTTTGAACCTCTTATGCCACATGAAAATCATCGGTATCGAGTGGCAAACGTTCAAGCATTTCTTCGCAAATAGTCTGCCGCTGGTGACTTCTGTTCATCCGTCAGAACTTTGGGAACAAGTTTGACTAGTTTTTTCATCTTCAAATCATCAGTTTAAACACCGCCGTCTGACCCAATTCCAATTTATCGGCAAGTAATCTTACACTAAGACGATGGTCAATGTTTTAAAAATTCACGCGCTTCCATCAAATTTTCATGAGTTTGGTTTGTTGAAGCCTCCCAGCACTGACATCGTCTTTAACGTCCTCGCGGTCATCTTTGAACCTCTTATGCCACATGAAAATCATCGGTATCGAGTGGCAAACGTTCAAGCATTTCTTCGCAAATAGTCTGCCGCTGGTGACTTCTGTTCATCCGTCAGAACTTTGGGAACAAGTTTGACACAGTTTTCCCATCCTAAAATCATGGTTTAAACACCGCAATCCGACCCAATCCCAGTTCATCGGCAAGTAATCTTACACTAAGACGATGGTCAATGTTTTAAAAATTCACGCGCTGCCATCAAATTTTCCTGAGTTTGGTTTATTGAAGTCTCCGAGCACTGTCGTTGACTTTAACGTCGCCGCCGTCATCTTTGACTCTCTTTTGCCACATGTAAATCATCGGTATCGAGTGGCAAACGTTCAAGCATTTCTTCGCAATCAGCCTGCCGCTGCTGACTTCTGTTCATCCGTCAGAACTTTGGGAACAAGTTTGACTAGTTTTTTCATCTTCAAATCATCAAATTTTCCTGAGTTTGGTTTGTTGAAGTCTCCCAGCACTGACATCGTCTTTAACGTCCTCGCGGTCATCTTTGAACCTCTTATGTTACATGAAAATCAACGGTATCGAGTTGCAAACGTTTAAGCATTTCATCACAAACAGCCTGCCGCTGGTGCCTTCTGTTCATCCGTCAGAACTTTGGGAACAAGTTTGACACACAGTTTTCTCAACTACAAATCATCGGTATAAACACCGCAGCCCGACCCAATCCCAGTTCATCGACAAGTAATCTAAAACGATGGTCAATGTTTTAAAAATTCACGCACTTTCATAAAATTTTCCTGAGTTTGATTTGTTGAAGTCTCCCAGCACTGTCGTCGTCTTTTACGTCGTCGCGGTCATCTTTGAACCTCTTATGCCACATGAAAATCATCGGTATCAAGTGGCAAACTTTTAAGCATTTCTTCGCAAACAGCCTGCCGCTGGTGACTTCTGTTCGTCCGTCAGAACTTTGGGAATAGGTTTTTTCATCTTCAAATCATCGGTTTAAACACCGCAGTCCGACCAAATCCAAATTCATCGGCAAGTAATCTAATGGCTCGCATACACCTAATCCGTCATCGGCCGAAGTTTGCTCGGGCGACGACGGCGATTGAATCAAACACAAACACGACTGTCATCGTCCGATGACGCCCGGAAACAGCCGATCACCACGATGATCCGAACTTGCTGGGATTTCTCGCCAGTCTGCCGGCGTCTACAGTGCAAATTGAGTGTATTTATAGTTAAATTTTGTTGTTATCTACCTAAACGACTGTGGATATTGAAAAATTATTTAGTTGTGTTTATAATAGATCAACCATGTGGGATTAACATTCAAAAAATTACAATAATCGAGATTTTTCCATACGGTTATGGTTGTCGGCACAAGTTGCAGTGTAAGCACATATACGCCCGAGTTACTCGTCCGTGTAGTTCTGTCCGTTAGCGGCCGACAAAATCGGTTTTGGTGCACGCTTAGCATAAAACTAAGACGATGGTCATTGTTTTAAAAATACACGCACTTTCATAAAATTTTTCTGAGTTTGTTTTGTTGAAGTCTCCCAACACTGTCATCGTCTTTAACGTCCGCGCAGTCATCTATGAAATTCCTGTGCCACATGAAAATTATTGCACTGAACATGGCTTCTTCTTTATAGACCTCTTGAATCATACCAGAACTCTCCGTAGCAATTTTGTTCAGTTTCGCAGAGAACTTTATCTAATAACTGCATTTTCGACTCTCCAAGTCATCTAAATAGTGATCTACTCACTCCAGCGTCTCGGAGGCAACGGCTGCTGGTGGGTTCGGTTATCTGATACCCCTCACTACTTCGGTAACCCTCCCTTACCCAGCATACATTAATTTCAACACCTAGACCCGGCCAGTTTAACATAACGAATTCCGACCAAAACCGAACAGGAAAATTTCAAAATTTAAAATAATAGCGAGAAAATGTATTAACCCTAGAAGGATTTCAATGAAACTTTTACTGAATGTGGATATCCACAAGAAGTAACCTTTGACCAAATTTGAACGGTCCACCTCCATTGGGGGCGGCGTGGTTAATTATTTTTGCTTCAAAGGTTTTTTGCAAATATCTCGTCGACGCTACAAAATATAAAATTGTAACATGGATGTCGGTGTCTACAAAAAAATATTCTTTGCCAATTTAGTTAAATCATTCGGTTTAGCCACAAAAGCAAAAAAAGCAAAATATTTTTCCCTTCTTTGAATTGCGTTTCTCAATTTACATAAATTGTCTAAATGAAGTAAAAATGAAATAAAAATGAGTATAAATGGTGAGGTCTAGGTTTTTAGGTCTAGGTTGAAAACCCGTTTTTTCCAATCACGAAGGAAAAAAAATAACAATGATTTTATTGCAAAAACTTATTAATTTACTCAAAAATAGTAAATGCTTTATAACATTTTTTTTTTTTTCAAAAACATAAATGAGAATGGGGTGCACTCAAGTGGGCAGATCTGGGTTCAATGAGTGTGGTAAAGTTCCAAACAATTAAAAAACATATATACGCAATCCAGTTTAAGATACATATTATTAGATGGCGTAAAAGTGATAAAATATTGGTGTACTTGCTTGAGTACAGCAGTAAAAAATGGGTAAAAGTGTGCTCCTTAACCAGGGAAAAAAAGCCTTGAAACTTTCTGAACGCACCCTGTATTGATTTTTTTAGACAATCGGTCACGTATTTATTTTTAATTTTCGACCAAGATAATATATTCGAATCATTAACACTATGAATACATATATTAAGTACTCGGACGAGTGTACTGTCTCGGCCGAGCACTCGTCCAGGGTAAACTAAGCACTGAGTATAACCGACGACTAATTGTAATGAGACCATTATAAGCTAATATAGTCAACGGATGATTTTAAGTTGTTGTTATATTGAAAATTGTATGCCATTTTACAGCGTATTGGGTTTTTGTCAATCACAATCGATCACGTTTTTATTTTTAATACCTACTCGGCCAAGAGAATACACTCGACTCATTAATATAGCTTGATCACACGTAACGAGTACAGTAGCGAGACAGTAAAATGTCATTCGGCCGAGAGAGTAGATTGGGCGAGTAGGTGTTCACACGCTTTAATTTTTTTTCTGGGTGAGTCAGTCAGTGATCATGATGGATAGTACAAGGCATTTAATTGAGGAGTTAAACGAATTGTTGCGATACGATAAGAAGCGCGTTTGGACAAGGCCTTGGATGTTGAGGAGACCCGAACTTGGAGCAAGTAACAATCTACTTCGGGAATTGGAATTAGAAGACCCAGGGGAATTTAAAGCGCTACTGAGAATGGATGTAGAACATATTAATGAATTATTAAAAATCCTTCCATTTCATTGCGCCATTTTATGTTGGAAACATATACATTTGTTACGGCTGCACCCGATTTCTTTGACTCCTGCACTTATTTCTTCTCATGGCAATAAGTAGATTTTACTTTTTTTATATTGTTTTTTACTTCCGTTACCCCAAAGCCTTCAATATCCATTTCTCTCGAAATGGATACGTATGCCGTGTCTCTTTTTGGCTTATTTTGTAGTCCCACTAGTCTAAAGTCCCACAGACATGGATTCACTTTATATATTTGAATAAATTTAATTGTTTTTTCATTGTTCCATTTTAACGACATTTTCTTTTCTTTTTTAAAAAACGTAAAACCAAAATTCATTAATAATTGAATAAAGCAATATTTCATCAAAAGTTTCAACTGTAGTATTTAAAATTAAAACAAACAAACTAGTCACCGTACTGACAAAACGAGGAGAGTACTTGTTCAGACATGCCGAGTGGGACAGCGAGTCAGTAGCGGTTAGTGGGGGTAGCCACTCGGCCTAGTAAATAGAAAGGGGTCCGAGTGACTGTCTCGCCATTTTACTGGGCCGAGCACTCGGTCGTGTACTCGGTGACATGTTTACACGTACCGAGTACTCGGCCGAGTTTACTGTCTCGCCACTCTACTCGTTACGTGTAATCAAGGCATAAGCACTGAGTATAACCGACGACTGGTTGTGCATGAGACCATTATAAGCTAATATAGTCAACGGATGATTTTACGTTGTTCTTATATTGAAAATTGTATGCCATTTTACAGCGTATTGGGTTTTTGTCAATCACAATCGATCACGTATTTATTTTTAATACTCGGCCGAGACAATACACTCGACTCATTAATTCTGCGAATACAAGGATTAAGTACTCGGACGAGTATACTGTCTCGGCCGAGCACTCGTCAAGTGTAAACGCATTGAATATAGCCATAAAGAATGATTGCGAATGAGACTATTAAAAAACTAAAATATCCAGCGACTGATTATAAGGAATTCTTATATTAAAAACATTGTTATATTCTTAAACATTGTGTTTCTATTATAATGTTCACAGTGTGAATGTATAGTATGAAAATAATAAACCAAGAATGGCGTTGGTAATTTTCGTCTAATGGGGGTTTCTAAGACTTGTTTGTTTTTTAAATCTGGCTTATACAATTCGAGTTTGTCTAAATAAATTTTAGAATCGTCATATCCGTCTGGTTAATGCAGTAATTTGATACGTCGGAGCGGAATGGGATTACAAGTCCACATCTGTTTCGTGTTACAGAAAGAGCATCTGTCGTCGTTAGATACAGCGCTGGCTGTAACAAGGCCCTAGCATTGTTCCTGCCCTCTTGTCCGTTTAGTTCCTTTTTTGTCACATTTTCTTCGGTTACATTTGTTATTAAATGTTTAATTACAGACACGCAACCGTTTCTAATTAAAACTGTTCAAGAGTTTTGTCACGTTTACTTGAATCTTTCAAGCTTGACGTATTCTTTTTTTTTAGTAAATTTCAAAACAATAATTTTTTCAGTTTCGTTTCCCACATAGCAATTTGAAAAAAGTCTATTTACGTCTATAATCCATGCAGAATCGTTTTTGAGAAAACAGACAAGAATAGACAGACTAGACATAGGAGGCAGACTATACAGACTAGGCATACTAGACAGATTAGGCAGAGTAGGTAGACTAGACTAGACAGACAAGACTAGTCAGACAAGATTAGAAAGACAAGACAGACAAGACAGACAAGACAGACAAGTCAGACAAGACAGACAAGACAGACAAGACAGACAAGACAGACAAGACAGACAAGACAGACAAGACAGACAAGACAGACAAGACAGACAAGACAGACAAGACAGACAAGACAGACAAGACAGACAAGACAGACAAGACAGACAAGACAGACAAGACAGACAAGACAGACAAGACAGACAAGACAGACAAGACAGACAAGACAGACAAGACAGACAAGACAGACAAGACAGACAAGACAGACAAGACAGACAAGACAGACAAGACAGACAAGACAGACAAGACAGACAAGACAGACAAGACAGACAAGACAGACAAGACAGACAAGACAGACAAGACAGACAAGACAGACAAGACAGACAAGACAGACAAGACAGACAAGACAGACAAGACAGACAAGACAGACAAGACAGACAAGACAGACAAGACAGACAAGACAGACAAGACAGACAAGACAGACAAGACAGACAAGACAGACAAGACAGACAAGACAGACAAGACAGACAAGACAGACAAGACAGACAAGACAGACAAGACAGACAAGACAGACAAGACAGACAAGACAGACAAGACAGACAAGACAGACAAGACAGACAAGACAGACAAGACAGACAAGACAGACAAGACAGACAAGACAGACAAGACAGACAAGACAGACAAGACAGACAAGACAGACAAGACAGACAAGACAGACAAGACAGACAAGACAGACAAGACAGACAAGACAGACAAGACAGACAAGACAGACAAGACAGACAAGACAGACAAGACAGACAAGACAGACAAGACAGACAAGACAGACAAGACAGACAAGACAGACAAGACAGACAAGACAGACAAGACAGACAAGACAGACAAGTCAGACAAGACAGACAATACAGACAAGACTGACAAGACAGACAAGACTAGACAAGACTAGACAAGACTAGACAAGACTAGACAAGACTAGACAAGACTAGACAAGACTAGACAAGGCTAGACAAGACTAGACAAGACTAGACAGACAGAATCTGACAGATAAGACTATACAGACAAGACTGACATACAAGACTGACATACAAGAGTAAACAGACAAGACTAGACAGACAAGACTAGACAGACAAGACTAGACAGACAAGACCAGACAGACAAGACTAGACAGACATGACTAGACAGACACGTCTTTACATACAAGATTAGACATACAAGAATAGACATAAAATCTTAAACTTGTCAAGGTTGCAAGTTTGATTGAATCTAACTAACTGGTCAAAGTATAACTGGTTCAATTAATATAATGATTTGAATCTTGGTATATATACGTAAACACAAATTAAGTGGTGATTTGAGAATAGAAAGAGCGGAATTACAAAGTAGTTTGCAAATTAAGTTCGTTATAAATTTCCGAGAGTTCAACTGTAATTAAACTGATTAATACATTTTTCGATCCTTACTGTCCATCAATATTCATATTTAAAATTATTGGAATTCCGACATTATTTTTCTTAGAATTCGCATGAAATAATCCTCTGGTTTATATAATAGTTGTTTAAATAGTGATACAAGTGTGTGAAGAAGCGCTTTTGTGCATGAGTCGCCAAGTTTAAAGCACGGGCCGATGGCGAGAACATACAAAATCACTGCTTCAAATCAATAACACAATAAGGTTATAACTTTCAGAGCCTCCGTGGCAAAAATTGCTTACTAGTAAAAACGCACAGTGACAGGAACACTATTTGATGCAGACTTCTTGATTCAAAATAAGAAAAATTATAATTTTTTTTTAATTCATTATAAGAAAAACCTTTTCATAGTTGAAATTTTTTTTGTGCGCATGTGTCAATTTTCGCCATGTTTTTCGGGCACTTTTTGACGTATAACCAGTGAAATAACAAAATGTGCCCGAAACTTTCATAGTCCCGCCGTTAACCCTGTGGGTACGGATTTATTTAGAGAATGCAAGACAAGTGAAACATATGGATGAGGAGCCTCAGCCGTCAAATGTACCCAAAGGGTTAAACATGGCGGACGCCCATGCGCTCAACTAACCGTAAAATGGTCTATTGAAGTTTAATATACGTCACACAATTTATTTTTACTACGTCAATCTTTTTTGTTTAGCGACGCGAATTGTTGCCATAGTAACAACGAACAGAAATTGTTTGAAAATGAAACTCCATTTGATTTACATTGAACTTTTACGCAGGATTTCGATACTTTTACACACGATTATAATAATGGCATCCTTCACATACAACAATTTATTTATTAATGTGTTTATTTTGGTGTGTGAACAAACTCTTTTGTGCATGAATTGCGAAGTTTAAAGCACCAGCCGAAGGCGAGTGCTTTAATCGCAATGAGGCGAGTTGTTGCCATAGTAACAACAAACAGAAATCGTTTAATAATGAAACTCCATTTGATATACTGCTGATCCAGTTTTGCAAAGAAATTGAGCACTCAATAATGAACACCTTCTTTAAGTTTAACCTCCTTCTTTAACCTCCAAGAAGGTTATATACGTGGAAATCGCCGGCCGACCGCGAACAGTGTGTAATTAGAAACCAAATAGACTTTATTACAATAAATAAAAGGTTTAGAAACTCCATCACATCCACTAAAACTTACCCTGGAGCAGACGTATATACCGACCATAACCTACTGCTGTCAACACTTAAAGTACGCTTTAAGAGAACAGAGAAGAAGCCCCAATTGAAGAGACATGACATACAGAGACTGAAAGACCCCAACGTGATGCAACAAGTTAAAGACCAGATTAAAGAAGGTATGAACAAGATCAGAAGCCTTGCCAGCCGCAACATAGAACAACAAGTCGAAGCCATCACCAATGTAATGAAAACTGTTGCAGATAAAAACCTTTACACAAATCATAGAAAAAAGAAAAGCAAGTGGATTACAGATGAGATCTTAGGTTTGATGGAAGAACGAAGAAAAACAAAGAGCAAAGACTTAAAGTCATATAAGCAAATCCACAACAACATTAAAAAAAAGATCAAAGAAGCCAAAGAAAACTGGTGGAAAGAACAATGCTCTGAAATAGAAGAACTAGACAGAAAACATGACGTTTTAAATACACATAAAAAAATAAAGGATGCAGCTGAAATAAACAAACCACGACAGAATAACATAATTACCGACAAAAACGGGACTGCACTACTGAACGTGAATGACAAAGTAGCAAGATGGCAACAATACATACAGACTCTTTATGCTGACAATAGCCGAACAGTTTCTAACACAAATAGCCCAGCACAAACAGGACCTTCTATAACTCATCAAGAAGTTCTTAAGGCAATTGGAAGACTCAAAAACAACAAGTCTCCGGGCCCAGATGAAGTTCTTGGCGATATGTTAAAGCTCATTGAGGAAAAATACCTAGACCTAATCACGGACTTATTTAACAACATATATGAATCGGGAGATATACCCGAGAAATGGCTAGTCTCTACGTTTATACCGATTCCAAAAAAAACCACAGCTAAACAATGCGAAGACTATAGAACTATCTGTCTCACAAGTCACTTCATGAAGGTCTTTCTTAAGATTATTTACGAACGAATATATCAAAAACTAGAAGAAGACATTAGCGAGACGCAATTTGGGTTTAGGAGTGGATTGGGGACTAGAGATGCCCTTTTTGGTCTGAGTGTTCTGATTCAGAGAGCAAGAGACGTGAATTGCGATGTTTTCACGTGTTTTATCGACTTCGAAAAGGCATTCGATAGGGTTAACCATGATTTGCTAACAGAAACCATAAAGCAATCAGGAATAGATGACAGAGATGCACGAATAATCAACAATCTGTACAGACAACAAACAGCATGTGTTCGTGTGGAAAATATAATGTCAAAGGAATTTCCAGTAGAACAAGGTGTCAGACAGGGCTGCGTACTATCCACGCTGCTGTTTAACCGATACGCAGAAAACCTTTTTAAGAATGCACTCGAAGAAGAACAGATTGGGATAAAGATAAACGGGGAAATAATTAATAACTTAAGGTATGCAGACGACTCTGTACCAATTGCCGACAGTGCCGAAGGACTACAGAGACTGATTGATAAAGTAGTAGAGGCATGCGAACCACTTAATATGCGATTGAATGTGGCAAAGACAAAAATTCTAATCGTCAGCAAAAATGCGTCTAATGCCCAATTCCTGGTAAATGGGGCCCAACTACAGAGAGTACCATCAATATCGTACTTGGGTGTAAACCTCAATGACCAATGGGATCATAGTCGTGAAGTAAAGATCAACATAGAGAAGGCACGTTCTACATTTAACCAAATGAAGAATGTTTTGTGTAACATGCGCTTGAACATCCATCTTCGAACACGCATACTTAGATGCTACGTCTTCTCTAAGCTTTTGTATGGAGTGGAGGCATGGACACTCTCCGAGGCAACTAGTAAGCGACTGGAGGCCTTCGAAGCATGGTGCTATCGTCGAATGCTTCGCGTTTCCTGGACCCACCATGTTAGCAACGAAACCATACTCCTACGCATGCAGAAGGACAGAGAACTGCTCACAACAGTCAAACACAGAAAACTGTCATACTTTGGCCATATCATGAGAAACAGCAACAGATATAGGCTACTTCAACTCATCATGCAGAGAAAAATCGAGGGGAAGAGGTCACAGGGAAGACGACGGATCTCCTGGTTGAAGAATCTGCGACAATGGACCGGAAGAACATCGGTTGACTTGTTCAGATCGGCTGTGGATCGAATCCGATGGGCCATATTGATCGCCAACGTCCACTGAGGATATGGCACAATAAGAAGAAGAAGAAGATTTGATATACATTACACTTTTACGCACGATTCGGATACTTTTACACGCAAAAGAAAAATTAATAGACCTTTTCATGGTTGAAATTTTTTTTTTGCAAATGTGTCAATATCCGCCATGTTTTTAGGGCACTTTTTGACGTGTAACCCGTGAAATAACAAAATGAAAAAACTATCAAATTCCCGCCTTTTTAACATGGCGGACGCGCATGCGCTCAACTAACCGTAAAAAGGTCTATTGGAGTCACAAAATTTATTTTCACTACGTCAATGTTTTTTGTTTAATGACGCGAATTGTTGCCATAGTAACAACAAACAGAAATTGTTTGAAAATGAAACTCAATTTGATTTACATTGGACTTTTACGCAAGATTTCGATACTTTTACACACGATTATAATAATGGCATTCTTCACATACAACAATTTATTTATTAATGTTTTTATTTTGGTGTGTGAAGAAGCTCTTTTGTGCATGACTTGCAAAGTTTAAAGCACCAACCGAAGGCGAGTGCTTTAATCGCAATGAGGCGAGTTGTTGCCACAGTAACAACAAACAGAAATCGTTTAATAATGAAACTCCATTTGATTTACATTGCACTTTTATGTACGATTCGGATACTTTTACACGCAAAATAAGAAAAATTAATAGACCTTTTCAAGGTTGAAATTTTTTTTGTGCAAATGTGTCAATTTCCGCCATGTTTTTAGGGCACTTTTTGACGTGTAACCCGTGAAATAACAATGTGTCTGAAACTATCATATTCCCGCCTTTTAAACTTGGCGGACACGCATGCGCTTAACTAACCGTAAAAAGGTCTATTGGAGTTTAACCCCTTGACATATAATGACGTGTCTAAGACGACATGTATATGTGATAAGATCACATGTATTTTAACATGAACGCGCATTTTATTCGTATGTCAAGGGGTTACTATACGTCACAAAATTTATTTTCACTACGTCAATGTTTTTAGGGTTCCGTACCGAAAACGGAACCCTTATAGGATCACTTTGTTGTCCGTCTGTCTGTCTGTCTGTCTGTCTGTCCGTCTGTCTGTCTGTCTGTCAAGACCATTTTTCTCAGGAACGCGTAGAGGTAACAAGTTGAAATTTGTATCAAATACTCGGATCTGCGGTCTCTTTCAGCTGTGAAAAATCAAACTTGTAGGTCAACGCGATCAAAAGAGATGACCATTTATGTCGCATATTTGGCATTTCACAAGGGAATCAAAACCTATAGGGTACTTCCCGTTGACCTAGAATCATGAAATTTGGCAAGAAGCGGTGTCTTACAGCACATGTAAAGGGAAAAATCTGAAAACCGTAAATATGTAGTTTAATTACAAGAAAAATGCGAATTTACTATTAGAAACTTATGAAAATACACTAATGTGTTGCGTGGTATTGTCAGGCACCAGAAGCATATGGGTTGCATACAGTTAGGTCCTCCTCGGATACCTTACTTACAAGTTTGTACGGAACCCTCGGTGCGCGAGTCACAACTCGCACTTGGCCGGTTTTTTTTTTATTAGTGACGCGAATTGTTGCCATAGTAACAACAAACATAAATTGTTTGAAAATTAAACTCCATTAAGCCTCCCATACACGTGCGAACATTTTGTGTTTGTACAAACGCCTGTTTGTACATATGTACATACGCTAGCACATACACGTAGCGCTATACACTATTGCGCAAACATCATTTTGATTTGTGGTGTTGTTAGCTGAACATGTCAGATACGGACGATTGCTGTGCCGCCATTATTCTGGCCCTAGTGGCTGAGAAACGAGTGGTTAAAGAAAGCGAAGAGTGTGGGTCAAGAGTTGGCTCCAGAAGAGGAACGAATTCAGTCATGACCGCCTGGTCACTGAGCTCAAAATAACGTCAGCTGCAGACTACAAAAACTACCTTCGAATGGTCGACAGGTGACACCCCTCATAGTGAAAAACAACACGGTGATGAGAGGCGCAATATCCCCAGAACTGAGATTGTTGGCCACTTTGAGATACCTAATAAAAACTGGCTGAAACTGCCTGACAGTGTCTAGGAGCAGGAGTTGACTAACCCAAAGTTTGCACAAACCGTAACATACACGTCAAATAAGTACTAAAACAAGGAGTATTTGTACAAATTATTTAGATCCTGACCAATTTTACTCAAACAGTTTGCGCAACCATTCAAACAGCCCCATAGACGGTCAAACTGTTTGCACAAACACCGAATTTGCACACATTGTTCGCACGTGTATGGGGGGCTTTAAATTTACATTGGACATTTACGCACGATTTCGATACTTTTACACACGATTATAATAATGGCATCCTTCACATACAATAATTTACTTATTAAAGTGTTGAATTTGGTGTGCGAGTTTTTAAGTCAAATTTTAAACTCTTTGCTTACTTTCGTAGTTTTTGATTAAATTCCAATTTGATTTACACCAGAATGAACAATGAAATGAAAATATTCATTTTCACTCATCGCTCGGATTGATATTTTCACGTGCTGATTCATCGAAATTTATTATTTCTAATTAATTAAAGAAAAGAGATGCCTCAAGTGGGTCAACGTGTGTAGCGTACGAGCAACGAGGTTTCTTCTTTCTAATCGAGAATGCTGCCTTGAATCGTCACGCCGATAGGCTCACATGCCTCATGTCGTAAGACACAATCGTCTGTAATTGCAGTTTATCCTTTACATTAAAATTACGCAGAAAAAAACTGATTTGAATTTTAAATGTGAAAACTGCGTTTAATTAATAAACCTTGCACGTTTTATTATTTGACCTTTGTTTTGGGTTTGTCTAAAATGTGCTCCATTTGAATCTAAGACCTCCTACGTGGTTCCAACTACTTTACTCGACCTTGTCCACAGAAGTTTTTTATGATACTTGATCCGCTAACTGAACTAAATGGCTTGTAAGTGTGAATGGTTTAACAATCTGAGATTACGACACACAATTAGACTCGTTTTGGCGTAGATTGGTTCGGCCGAAGGTCAAGTCGATACTTTAAATATTCATAGGCGAGTCGTTGCACCTTAGTAAACTCGAATTGTACACTCGTTTCCGACACTGTACGTCAATAAAAAAAAGAGATAAAATGGTTTGTAACAGAAGAAACTAAATCTCGCTCTAAAAATTTCTAAAAAGATATTAAACTTCAATTATCCCATCAGCAAGAACAAAACAAAAATCTTCGTGTTTATTGGAGCGTACAGCGCTTTTGTCTATTTATAATTTTCTTTTTTACAATTTCCGTCTTTTTTAACATTTCGCCTTGGCCTTGGATCTTCGCCATGTTTTCCTGCGCGGCGTCTAAGATTAGAATTCTCTTTGTTTTCATATACATATCTTTAGTACGCTGATCCGACACTCGGCTGCACCTTCAAATATCTTACAAAATTCCTTTTTTAATTTACAGAACGAGATATCGAAAAAACAACTGTTCCTTGAAAGCCACCAATTGGAAGACGAGTATGCAAGGCTACACCTTCCGGAAATACCTCTAACAATACCGACCACGCCCATTTTTCGTTTTTGGCAGCACACATTTAATAAGTAAGTAATTTCTTTGAAACAATATTGTAAGCATATTTTACAAATGAGTGTAGACAGTATGATTCATACAAACGCGCATAAATTAAGATTTTGCAAGAATGTTGCCGAGTTTGAGGGCGGATTTAAAAATACTAATATATAAGATAACATTTACACTTTCCCTTTGCCCACTTAAAACGTTGCCAAAGAACAATTTGCGTTATTTAAATTTTTGCAATTGCAATGATAAAGATAAATAAATTCGAAGTATTCGATGCGATCGCGTGCGGGTAACCTTGCACCCAATCGCGTCATTTAGGTGCGACAAATATTACCATCAATACAACAATTTAATTTATTGTAATTTAGTGATAAGTTCAACACGGATTGGGTAAAAACTTTAAATTTCATGCTCGCACCCATATAACCTTCTTCTGATTAGAGTTAGTGCATTAACACTAATACAGTAAAATCTCGATAATCCGACACATATGGGACTAGACAACCGCCGGATTATCGGAAAGAATGGTGGGAGGGAAGAGCGCGAGCGGTGTCCAGACCGCCGGATTACTAGACGTATGGTCTGATTAACCAACGGCCGAATTACCGAGATTATACTAATTTGATTTCAACAATAATACATTAGGGGTCGCCCATTAATCACGTGATGTTTTTTAGCAACTTTTTAAGCCCCCTCCCCCATGGTGATACGTGGTGACGTTTTAGATTACGGCGCCTCTAACCCAAAATCACATGTATTTTTTTGGTACAAGTCGCTCGCCGCTTTTAAGTTAAAACAACGCGCGTTCAACAAAAAAATAAATACACGTGATATCTCACTACAACCGGCCTCCTCCCCCCATGTGATATTTTGTGATTCTTCACAAACCCCCTCCTCTCGCGAGCCTCGAGCCTCACGTGATTAATGGACAATCCCTTAGACAACACCTTGGTTAAATTTGCAAAACTATGCCAAATCCGATTGCGGATTTGGCAACACCTACAAATTTTATAACCACACCCAATGAATTGATCAATCATAAATTAGATAACACATCATAGGTGTTTTCAATTCGGAAACTCCTCCCACAATTTTTTTTGATTGGATTTACAATATTAAACAGTTTCAATAACTCTGTTTGTTTAGATAAGTTTCACAGAAGTTATTATTATGTTGAATGGATGTCGAGTTTTCACAGAAGCTAAATGTAAACTCGTTAAATTGTTTGAGTAAACTATTTTACGCTAGCGGTTTCTGTATGAAAAACCACAAGAGCGACTGCTGACCCATATAGACTTGGTAAACACACTAGAAAATAGACTGAAACGTAAACTAACGAGGAAATAGTTTATTTTGTCTGTTGGGTCATCTTGCACAATAATTCGATTAAATTTGGCGTTTTCTCGAACTGATAAGGCAAGACAAACAAGACTAGACAGATAAGACTAGACAGACAAGACTAGACAGACAAGACTAGACAGACAAGACTAGACAGACAAGACTAGACAGACAAGACTAGACAGACAAGACTAGACAGACAAGACTAGACAGACAAGACTAGACAGACAAGACTAGACAGACAAGACTAGACAGACAAGACTAGACAGACAAGACTAGACAGAGAAGACTAGACAGACAAGACCAGACAGACAAGACTAGACAGACAAGAGTAGACAAACAAGACTAGACAGACAAGACTAGACAGACAAGACTAGACAGACAAGACTAGACAGACAAGACTAGACAAACAAGACTAGACAGACAAAACTAGACAGACAAGACTAAACAGACAAGACTAGACAGACAAGACTAGACAGACTAGACAGACAAGACTAGACAGACAAGACTAGACAGACAAGACTAGACAGACAAGACTAGACAGACAAGACTAGACAGACAAGACTAGACAGACAAGACTAGACAGACAAGACTAGACAGACAAGACTAGACAGACAAGACTAGACAGACAAGACTAGACAGACAAGACTAGACAGACAAGACTAGACAGACAAGACTAGACAGACAAGACTAGACAGACAAGACTAGACAGACAAGACTAGACAGACAAGACTAGACAGACAAGACTAGACAGACAAGACTAGACAGACAAGACTAGACAGACAAGACTAGACAGACAAGACTAGACAGACAAGACTAGACAGACAAGACTAGACAGACAAGACTAGACAGACAAGACTAGACAGACAAGACTAGACAGACAAGACTAGACAGACAAGACTAGACAGACAAGACTAGACAGACAAGACTAGACAGACAAGACTAGACAGACAAGACTAGACAGACAAGACTAGACAGACAAGACTAGACAGACAAGACTAGACAGACAAGACTAGACAGACAAGACTAGACAGACAAGACTAGACAGACAAGACTAGACAGACAAGACTAGACAGACAAGACTAGACAGACAAGACTAGACAGACAAGACTAGACAGACAAGACTAGACAGACAAGACTAGACAGACAAGACTAGACAGACAAGACTAGACAGACAAGACTAGACAGACAAGACTAGACAGACAAGACTAGACAGACAAGACTAGACAGACAAGACTAGACAGACAAGACTAGACAGACAAGACTAGACAGACAAGACTAGACAGACAAGACTAGACAGACAAGACTAGACAGACAAGACTAGACAGACAAGACTAGACAGACAAGACTAGACAGACAAGACTAGACAGACAAGACTAGACAGACAAGACTAGACAGACAAGACTAGACAGACAAGACTAGACAGACAAGACTAGACAGACAAGACTAGACAGACAAGACTAGACAGACAAGACTAGACAGACAAGACTAGACAGACAAGACTAGACAGACAAGACTAGACAGACAAGACTAGACAGACAAGACTAGACAGACAAGACTAGACAGACAAGACTAGACAGACAAGACTAGACAGACAAGACTAGACAGACAAGACTAGACAGACAAGACTAGACAGACAAGACTAGACAGACAAGACTAGACAGACAAGACTAGACAGACAAGACTAGACAGACAAGACTAGACAGACAAGACTAGACAGACAAGACTAGACAGACAAGACTAGACAGACAAGACTAGACAGACAAGACTAGACAGACAAGACTAGACAGACAAGACTAGACAGACAAGACTAGACAGACAAGACTAGACAGACAAGACTAGACAGACAAGACTAGACAGACAAGACTAGACAGACAAGACTAGACAGACAAGACTAGACAGACAAGACTAGACAGACAAGACTAGACAGACAAGACTAGACAGACAAGACTAGACAGACAAGACTAGACAGACAAGACTAGACAGACAAGACTAGACAGACAAGACTAGACAGACAAGACTAGACAGACAAGACTAGACAGACAAGACTAGACAGACAAGACTAGACAGACAAGACTAGACAGACAAGACTAGACAGACAAGACTAGACAGACAAGACTAGACAGACAAGACTAGACAGACAAGACTAGACAGACAAGACTAGACAGACAAGACTAGACAGACAAGACTAGACAGACAAGACTAGACAGACAAGACTAGACAGACAAGACTAGACAGACAAGACTAGACAGACAAGACTAGACAGACAAGACTAGACAGACAAGACTAGACAGACAAGACTAGACAGACAAGACTAGACAGACAAGACTAGACAGACAAGACTAGACAGACTAGACAGACAAGACTAGACAGACAAGACTAGACAGACAAGACTAGACAGACAAGACTAGACAGACAAGACTAGACAGACAAGACTAGACAGACAAGACTAGACAGACAAGACTAGACAGACAAGACTAGACAGACAAGACTAGACAGACAAGACTAGACAGACAAGACTAGACAGACAAGACTAGACAGACAAGACTAGACAGACAAGACTAGACAGACAAGACTAGACAGACAAGACTAGACAGACAAGACTAGACAGACAAGACTAGACAGACAAGACTAGACAGACAAGACTAGACAGACAAGACTAGACAGACAAGACTAGACAGACAAGACTAGACAGACAAGACTAGACAGACAAGACTAGACAGACAAGACTAGACAGACAAGACTAGACAGACAAGACTAGACAGACAAGACTAGACAGACAAGACTAGACAGACAAGACTAGACAGACAAGACTAGACAGACAAGACTAGACAGACAAGACTAGACAGACAAGACTAGACAGACAAGACTAGACAGACAAGACTAGACAGACAAGACTAGACAGACAAGACTAGACAGACAAGACTAGACAGACAAGACTAGACAGACAAGACTAGACAGACAAGACTAGACAGACAAGACTAGACAGACAAGACTAGACAGACAAGACTAGACAGACAAGACTAGACAGACAAGACTAGACAGACAAGACTAGACAGACAAGACTAGACAGACAAGACTAGACAGACAAGACTAGACAGACAAGACTAGACAGACAAGACTAGACAGACAAGACTAGACAGACAAGACTAGACAGACAAGACTAGACAGACAAGACTAGACAGACAAGACTAGACAGACAAGACTAGACAGACAAGACTAGACAAGACTAGACAGACAAGACTAGACAGACAAGACTAGACAGACAAGACTAGACAGACAAGACTAGACAGACAAGACTAGACAGACAAGACTAGACAGACAAGACTAGACAGACAAGACTAGACAGACAAGACTAGACAGACAAGACTAGACAGACAAGACTAGACAGACAAGACTAGACAGACAAGACTAGACAGACAAGACTAGACAGACAAGACTAGACAGACAAGACTAGACAGACAAGACTAGACAGACAAGACTAGACAGACAAGACTAGACAGACAAGACTAGACAGACAAGACTAGACAGACAAGACTAGACAGACAAGACTAGACAGACAAGACTAGACAGACAAGACTAGACAGACAAGACTAGACAGACAAGACTAGACAGACAAGACTAGACAGACAAGACTAGACAGACAAGACTAGACAGACAAGACTAGACAGACAAGACTAGACAGACAAGACTAGACAGACAAGACTAGACAGACAAGACTAGACAGACAAGACTAGACAGACAAGACTAGACAGACAAGACTAGACAGACAAGACTAGACAGACAAGACTAGACAGACAAGACTAGACAGACAAGACTAGACAGACAAGACTAGACAGACAAGACTAGACAGACAAGACTAGACAGACAAGACTAGACAGACAAGACTAGACAGACAAGACTAGACAGACAAGACTAGACAGACAAGACTAGACAGACAAGACTAGACAGACAAGACTAGACAGACAAGACTAGACAGACAAGACTAGACAGACAAGACTAGACAGACAAGACTAGACAGACAAGACTAGACAGACAAGACTAGACAGACAAGACTAGACAGACAAGACTAGACAGACAAGACTAGACAGACAAGACTAGACAGACAAGACTAGACAGACAAGACTAGACAGACAAGACTAGACAGACAAGACTAGACAGACAAGACTAGACAGACAAGACTAGACAGACAAGACTAGACAGACAAGACTAGACAGACAAGACTAGACAGACAAGACTAGACAGACAAGACTAGACAGACAAGACTAGACAGACAAGACTAGACAGACAAGACTAGACAGACAAGACTAGACAGACAAGACTAGACAGACAAGACTAGACAGACAAGACTAGACAGACAAGACTAGACAGACAAGACTAGACAGACAAGACTAGACAGACAAGACTAGACAGACAAGACTAGACAGACAAGACTAGACAGACAAGACTAGACAGACAAGACTAGACAGACAAGACTAGACAGACAAGACTAGACAGACAAGACTAGACAGACAAGACTAGACAGACAAGACTAGACAGACAAGACTAGACAGACAAGACTAGACAGACAAGACTAGACAGACAAGACTAGACAGACAAGACTAGACAGACAAGACTAGACAGACAAGACTAGACAGACAAGACTAGACAGACAAGACTAGACAGACAAGACTAGACAGACAAGACTAGACAGACAAGACTAGACAGACAAGACTAGACAGACAAGACTAGACAGACAAGACTAGACAGACAAGACTAGACAGACAAGACTAGACAGACAAGACTAGACAGACAAGACTAGACAGACAAGACTAGACAGACAAGACTAGACAGACAAGACTAGACAGACAAGACTAGACAGACAAGACTAGACAGACAAGACTAGACAGACAAGACTAGACAGACAAGACTAGACAGACAAGACTAGACAGACAAGACTAGACAGACAAGACTAGACAGACAAGACTAGACAGACAAGACTAGACAGACAAGACTAGACAGACAAGACTAGACAGACAAGACTAGACAGACAAGACTAGACAGACAAGACTAGACAGACAAGACTAGACAGACAAGACTAGACAGACAAGACTAGACAGACAAGACTAGACAGACAAGACTAGACAGACAAGACTAGACAGACAAGACTAGACAGACAAGACTAGACAGACAAGACTAGACAGACAAGACTAGACAGACAAGACTAGACAGACAAGACTAGACAGACAAGACTAGACAGACAAGACTAGACAGACAAGACTAGACAGACAAGACTAGACAGAACAAGACTAGACAGACAAGACTAGAAAGACAAGACTAGACAGACAAGACTAGACAGACAAGACTAGACAGACTAGACAGACAAGACTAGACAGACAAGACTAGACAGACAAGACTAGACAGACAAGACTAGACAGACAAGACTAGACAGACAAGACTAGACAGACAAGACTAGACAGACAAGACTAGACAGACAAGACTAGACAGACAAGACTAGACAGACAAGACTAGACAGACAAGACTAGACAGACAAGACTAGACAGACAAGACTAGACAGACAAGACTAGACAGACAAGACTAGACAGACAAGACTAGACAGACAAGACTAGACAGACAAGACTAGACAGACAAGACTAGACAGACAAGACTAGACAGACAAGACTAGACAGACAAGACTAGACAGACAAGACTAGACAGACAAGACTAGACAGACAAGACTAGACAGACAAGACTAGACAGACAAGACTAGACAGACAAGACTAGACAGACAAGACTAGACAGACAAGACTAGACAGACAAGACTAGACAGACAAGACTAGACAGACAAGACTAGACAGACAAGACTAGACAGACAAGACTAGACAGACAAGACTAGACAGACAAGACTAGACAGACAAGACTAGACAGACAAGACTAGACAGACAAGACTAGACAGACAAGACTAGACAGACAAGACTAGACAGACAAGACTAGACAGACTAGACAGACAAGACTAGACAGACAAGACTAGACAGACAAGACTAGACAGACAAGACTAGACAGACAAGACTAGACAGACAAGACTAGACAGACAAGACTAGACAGACAAGACTAGACAGACAAGACTAGACAGACAAGACTAGACAGACAAGACTAGACAGACAAGACTAGACAGACAAGACTAGACAGACAAGACTAGACAGACAAGACTAGACAGACAAGACTAGACAGACAAGACTAGACAGACAAGACTAGACAGACAAGACTAGACAGACAAGACTAGACAGACAAGACTAGACAGACAAGACTAGACAGACAAGACTAGACAGACAAGACTAGACAGACAAGACTAGACAGACAAGACTAGACAGACAAGACTAGACAGACAAGACTAGACAGACAAGACTAGACAGACAAGACTAGACAGACAAGACTAGACAGACAAGACTAGACAGACAAGACTAGACAGACAAGACTAGACAGACAAGACTAGACAGACAAGACTAGACAGACAAGACTAGACAGACAAGACTAGACAGACAAGACTAGACAGACAAGACTAGACAGACAAGACTAGACAGACAAGACTAGACAGACAAGACTAGACAGACAAGACTAGACAGACAAGACTAGACAGACAAGACTAGACAGACAAGACTAGACAGACAAGACTAGACAGACAAGACTAGACAGACAAGACTAGACAGACAAGACTAGACAGACAAGACTAGATAGACAAGACTAGACAGACAAGACTAGACAGACAAGACTAGACAGACAAGACTAGACAGGCAAGACTAGGCAAACAAGACTAGACAGACAAGACTAGACAGACAAGACTAGACAGACAAGACTAGACAGACAAGACTAGACAGACAAGACTAGACAGACAAGACTAGACAGACAAGACTAGACAGGCAAGACTAGACAGACAAGACTAGACAGACAAGACTAGACAGACAAGACTAGACAGACAAGACTAGACAGACAAGACTAGACAGACAAGACTAGACAGACAAGACTAGACAGACAAGACTAGACAGACAAGACTAGACAGACAAGACTAGACAGACAAGACTAGACAGACAAGACTAGACAGACAAGACTAGACAGACAAGACTAGACAGACAAGACTAGACAGACAAGACTAGACAGACAAGACTAGACAGACAAGACTAGACAGACAAGACTAGACAGACAAGACTAGACAGACAAGACTAGACAGACAAGACTAGGCAAACAAGACTAGACAGACAAGACTAGACAGACAAGACTAGACAGACAAGACTAGACAGACAAGACTAGACAGACAAGACTAGACAGACAAGACTAGACAGACAAGACTAGACAGACAAGACTAGACAGACAAGACTAGACAGACAAGACTAGACAGACAAGACTAGACAGACAAGACTAGATAGACAAGACTAGACAGACAAGACTAGATAGACAAGACTAGACAGACAAGACTAGACAGACTAGACTAGACAGACAAGACGACACAGATAAGACCAGACAGACAAGACAAGACAGGCAAGACCAGACAGACAAGACCAGACAGACAAGACCAGACAGACAAGACCAGACAGACAAGACCAGACAGACAAGACCTGACAGACAAGACCAGACAGACCAGACCAGACAAACAAGACCAGACAGACAAGACCAGACATACAAGACCAGACAGACAAGACCAGACAGACAAGACCAAGCAGACAAGACCAGACAGACAAGACCAGACAGACAAGACCAGACAGACAAGACCAGACAACCAAGACCAGACAGACAAGACCAGACAGACAAGACTAGACAGACAAGACTAGACAGAGAAGACTACACAGACAGGACTAGACAATCCTCCATTAGATCTACAAATTAGCAAAAAAAGAACTAGAAGTGATACCAGATCTCTGAGACTCCAGATCTGAAAAGGAAGAAGTTAAATGATGAAAATGATGAATATGAAGATCCTTTTAATTTGTTTGTTGAGTTATCTCCATTTAAATCAGATGATTACTTAGAAGAAACTGATAAAGTATTTTCAATGAATGACAACCTTTGTTTTTCTAATGTTTTGGTTGATAGTCCTTTTGTCAATATTCCAAAACAAAAAGCTGTTACTGAACCTAAAAAGAAAATGAAAGTTACAACAAGAAGGAGCTTACAAGAAAATATGATTAGTAACCAGGAGAATATTACAAATGTGAATGATTCTGTACAATCAATTGATACTTCCTCATTTAATTATATGAGTAGCGACGATATTAAGAATAATTATATTAATCAATCTTTAAAAGCTTCTGTTTCAATAGTTGAAGTTGATGATACTTTTATCAACAAGTCTAGATATAGGTTTACGAAGGAGAGAAAACAGTTCTTGCATGATAGTGATGGATTGGAGAATAAAATAAAATAAGTTGTAAGTAACAAGTTGTATAACAAGTAACAAGCAAAAAGTAAGAAGTTGTAAGTAAGAAGTATTGTTATTCCGTTGTATTACTGTTTAATTAAATTGTTAAAACCAACTCGACTATTATTCGACAAACTACGTGCCTTGCGAATCCCGGTGAACATTACAAATGCGTGGAGCTGTTCCGGGATGTGCTTGCTACGTCCCCATAAAAAAGACAAGACTAGACAGACAAGACTAAACAGACAAGATTAGACCGGCAAGACTAGATGTACTAAACATGACAGACAATTCTAGATGAACAAAAGTAGACAGATTACTCTAGGCTAGCTAGACTAGATATACAAGACTAGATAGACAAAATTAGACAGACAAGAGTCGACAGACCGTCTAGTCTTGTTTGTCTGTTCTGGTCTTTATAGTCTTGTCGGTCTAGTGTTGTCTGTCTGTTCTGGTGCGTCTAATCTGGTCTGTCCGATCTTGTTTGTGTGATCAGACAAAATAGCTGTTATGCAATGCTAGTGCACAGATTACGCATACGTTCAGTAAATTCGACATGAATGGAATATTAGTATCGATTATATTATTCTGTTTGAACCGGATGTCTGAGCATGTCGTCGCATTGCATATCCGGTTCTCCGTTTCTCCACGAGCGTAATAATAAGTGTCACGCTCGACGAATTCTTCTCTCGAAGAAAAAAAATATATGAATAATACAAAAACTCGATAGAAAACGCGGATCAAATAGATTTTCTCTATTCAAAGTAATACGAGAAGAAATTAGAAATTGGTTGTTTGTTTCATCGAAAATTGTTTGTGTCCGTTCAAGGCCTATTGTTTGATAATGCGTTGGTTATAGCATTTTCGTCAAGGTTTTCTTGCTGTACACCGTTTAGTTTACGAATCCGAGAATATTTGTGAACGTAGTTTTGGTCAATAAATTCGAAAACGCAAAATTGGATTATGCTAATGAAATGAAAGTAAAACAAGGAAATGAATTTATTTAGTAAATGGTGCAGTGGAATTCGATGCATCAGACAATTCTAAAAAGTTTCGATCAAACGACAAATCTTCTAAACAAAAATTCATATAAAAACGTGACTCAAAAATTTTACACGACCTCGACTCCATAATCCTTAATTTATGCGTTAACGGTTAAAGAAACAAATCCCAGCAAAAAAAAAATTCTAAAAATATCTCAAAGCATAAAGCATTCACGTTTTTGGAAACACCTACCCTTTAGAGAAGACACGCCCACCTAAGTTCCATCACAGACAAAAGCCCTACAAAAGGGCGTGTTTTAGTTACAAATAAATAAAAGTAGGTGTTTCTTAATAGTTATCAGAGCAAACCGTTATCGTCTTTAACTATTAACTTCATTAAGCGAAAGGTTTAAATATTGAAACCACCATTCATTAATTCACTGCCTTTTTCACGGCACTTTGTTGACATTTTATTGCAAAATTATAACTTGACGTAAATATTTTTTTATGATGTAATTTCATTTGTAGTGGGTGAGAGCGAGTGCTATAAAGTAGGTTAAATAGTCGAAATGCTGTTGAGCAGTTGAAATTGATCTCAATTGGGTTACGAGCCGGTTGAGTAACAAGGCGCGATTTTTTTGGGCAGCAGACCGTGTGCACACGACGCGTTGTTATCTACTTGACGGGAATTAGACTGTCTTGTTAGAATTAGTCCAAGACACGCGATCCTTTTTTGCAATTGAAACATTAAGAGCAATAAGACTTATAGTAACCAACGGTGTCTTGGACCCAAAAAAATCATTAGATTTTCTGACTCAGACGATGATAAATAGAAGTTACGATTCAACAATGAGTAATCTTTAAGGATGTTTTGTTCTAGGAAACATAACATCCTTGACTCGACGCAAATCTTCAAATTCATTAATAATTCTTGTTATCTTGAGTGTTTTTTTTATCTTCAATGTCGACGAAGTAATTGTAATTGAATTCGCGAAACGAGTTTTTTCTTTCTTGTTTCTGTCTCTATTTGGAATCTTCAATTTCCGCTAGGCAGTGCCAATTATCGCATGCAAAACCGAGCGCCCGCGGCCTCCAAACAAAACAAAAACGTTCGAAGGAAAACAAATGATCGCGTCTACCGTTAACCCGCGGAATAAATAAACGAGTTTGTAATTTGAATGTAGATTGAAACCGAGGTAGAGATGCTTTTGATCCGCACTGAATTGATTTCAAGCAGTTTGAAACTTGCTCAACCTTGAGCACAACCATTAGCATTTGCACTAATAAGGTTAGAATATATACTAGAGAAACATCAAATGCAAAAGAAATTAACTCATTTTCTTCTGGAATGGTTCCTTGCGGGATACCATTTTATTTTATGGATTGCTGAGACAAAACGTTTTTTGTTTTACATTTGAGTAAAACAAAATTTAAGTTTTTATTATTGATTCTTGACGTAGTTTATTTAAGGTGAATCGATATAATTAGGCTTCAATTAAATTTTTTTAAAAGTTCAATAATAACGTTCAATATCGTCGTTGCTGGACTTTGTTTCGATCTGGTGTACCTTGACATTTACAATTAAATGCGTCAAAATTACGACAGAAAAACACATGATATATCGAGCAAATTAAGATTTCCTTGTCCATTTCAAATATTTCTGTCTAGTCGTATCTGTCTAGTCTTGTCCGTCTAGTCTTTTCCATCTAGACTTGTCCGTCTAGTCTTGTCCGTCTAGTATTTTGCATCTAGTCTTGTCCGTCTAGTATTTTGCGTCTAGTCTTGTCCGTCTAGTCTTGTCCGTCTAGGCTTGTTCGTGTAGTCTTGTCCGTCTAGTCTTGTCCGTCTAGTCTTGTCCGTCTAGGCTTGTTCGTGTAGTCTTGTCCGTCTAGTCTTGTCCGTCTAGTCTTGTCCGTCTCCCGGGTTCGAATCCTGGTCGGGGAGGCGACAACTAGGGCGGTTTTCATTAACCGTCCGGGCTGCCCACCCTGAATGAATGCAATATTTGCGATACCGGGGTGGCGCATACTAAAAGCCAAGGTGGAATAGGGGATTTGGTGAGAGCTTACCCTGAACCACTTTTTACAAAAAGTCTTGTCCGTCTAGTCTTGTCAGTCTAGTCTTGTCTGTCCAGTCTTGTCTTTCTATTCAAACTTCAGTTCAAACTTTAAGCTTTATTAAAGAACCAAGCCAGAATCTATTTATATATTTTTTATTTTCCTGACCTCCAGGAAATGTTGTCCATTTCATGGAAGGCATGCTTCAAGTCCCCGCTGTCCGCCCACTTCGAATTAAATTACGTGTCGTCATCATCTTCGTCTCCTCTTGCTTCCTGTATGCACGAAGCATCGTCTGCTTCCTCTGCTCCTCATTCATAATCGCCTCATAACCTGGATGTGCTTGTAGCTTCCTCTGCTTCTCATTCATAATTGGCTCGCGACCTGGAGCTCTTTGCCCTAGCTTTGAAATCTTCATAATCGTGATAGACGATGGTCACCGCTCTAAAATCAAAATCAAATTACGTGTTGCCATTGTATTCATCTCCTGTTGCTGCCTGTATGCACGAAGCATCGTCTGCTTCCTCTGCTCCTCATTCATAATCGCCTCATAACCTGGAGGCGCTTATAGCTTCCTCTACTTCTCATTCATAATCGGCTCGCGACCTTGAGTTCCTTGCCCTAGCTTTGAAATATTCATAATCACCTTACAATTCTCGATTTTTCCCACGTAATCTCCAACGACTTTGCCATCCCTGTACAGCTCTGTACATGTTTGGCACCCGTACAGCAAGACGGATTTCACATTTGAGTTGAATATTCTTAGTTTTGTTGGTGTGGAATACAGTCTGGAGGTCCAGACCGGCCTGAGCATACCAAATGTCATATTACATACCTCCTCATTCATAATCGCCTCATAACCAGGAGGTGCTTGTTGCTTCCTCTGCTCATTTATAATCGGCTCGCGGCCTGGAGCTCCTTGTCTAAGCCTTGAAATCTGCATTATCTCCTTACAATTCTCGATTTTGCCCACGTAATCTCTAACGACTTTGACATCAGTGTACAGCTCCATCCCACAGAATCAGATTTTGGCCGTGTTGCCGTCGATAACCTCCAAGGCGCCTTGGATCCCGGTCAAATCCTGGACGTTCTCAAACTCCATCCGGGTGATGTCGTCAGGCGGCAACTTCATGTGATAGACGATCGCCAACGCTCTCTACATCTTATTTATTTATTAAATGTATATACATTGCCGACTCTCCGCTTTCGCACTGAGCCGGTTATCTTAACTAACTTATATCTAAATGGCTAATCCTAACAGTGTTTACAATAAAATTAGTGGATTAGTATGAACTAAGCTATGGTAAGTAGATTGGTAAGATATATTGTCTATGATACAGTAGTGTTATGGAACGTGCTAAGGTGGTTGTTATATAATAGTGAAATAATTTGGGCAGTTTTATAGACATTATACAGACATAACAGGACATTTGCTGTTGACCTAGAAGAAATTAGGAGGGGTAAATAATTTAACGGCAGTTGGAGGTTTTTATTCTGCGGTTGCATGTGAGTACATGGGAGTGAGATCTGAAAATAAATTTATTTTTGGCAACGATGGGGTTCCTGAGGCAGGTCGTGGGCTAGGCGGTTGAGGCGTCTGGCGCAGGTGTCGAACGTCTTCTACCAAGTCTTGTGTTTTTCTGACTCCTTTACTTCCTCTTCTCTTCTGGGCCAAGGGCATCCGGCGTTGATCATCGCGACCTCGGTCTGGTCTCTCCATCCTCTGGTAATCGGGCAGCTGAATAATACGTGGGCTACGGAATCCACTGCACCACAATCACAGTCCGGCGATTCCCTCCTTCCGATCCGATGAAGGTAGGAATTGAAGTTCCCGTATCCCGTGATGAGTTGGGCCGCTTGGTGTGATAGCGACAGGTCCATTTCCGTCCAATCTTTGATGGACTGGATGAAATTCCTGGTCCAGCTTCCGTTTTGGGTGTTCTACCATCGTGATTGCCATTCCCTGCAAAAGAAGAGAGAGATTCTGCTACTCACATCTCTGTGGCATCTTTTATTAAAAACAACAGGAAGTTGGGTTCCTGGCTCCTGTGGAGGATCTATACGGGATCGAGATCTATACCCGAGGCCAGTGTAGCCAACGCGTCTGCTCTTTCGTTGCCGATTGAGCCTTTATGAGCTCGAACCCAATGCAAGCGCAGTTCTATTTGCTGCGATATCTCGTGCGCGATCTCCCACGTTTTCTCTACATCTTATTTATTTATTATGTAGAGTACAATGCCGGCTCTCCGCTTTCGCACTGAGCCGCGTTTTCTCTACAGCAGGTCCAGGCATTTCTGAACGACCTTCATCATCATGGCTTGATTCCTCAGCACCAGGTCTTTGGAAATCAAGCATTTCGCTTTGTCGACGGTTCTGGCCAAGACTTCTTGCATGTATTTAGCCTTATCTGTCTAGTCTTGTCTTTCTAATATTTCTAGTCTTGTATTGTCCGTCTAGTTGTGTCTACTTGGGAACAGAAATCAACAGAACAAACGTAATAGCTAAAGAAACAAGCTCGCGAATACTCAGTGGAAACCGATGCTACTACGGATACCAAAAACTGATGAAGTCCAAGTTATTGAGTCACAAAATCAAACTTCAAATATACCGAACACTCATAAGACCAGTAGTAACGTACGGATGCGAGGCCTGGACCCTAACCAACGCAGAGGAGGACGCGCTACGCATCTTTGAAAGAAAGATCCTCAGAAAGATCTGCGGACCGATCCTAAATCCATGGAATTTGGAGGATACGAATGAACCATGAACTAAGCAGGTTAATAAACGAAGCGGACATAGTGAGATATGTAAAAGCTCAAAGAATAGCATGGCTGGGACACCTGTACAGAATGCATGACGACAGACCAGCCAAGAAAATGTACAACTGGCGGCCAGTAGGAAGAAGGAAAAGAGGCAGGCCAAGGAAAAGATGGATGGAAGACGTGGAGGAAAGTCTTAGAAAGATGGTAGTAAGGGATTGTAGAGAGATAGCCGGTGAAAGGACAAAATGGAAGAAGATTGTTGTAGAGGCAAAAACCCACCGCGGGTTATAAAGCCAACAGAAGAAGAAGAAGTATTGTCTATATAATTCTATCTTAGAGAGAATTTTTGAGAAATATAGGTAATTTCAAAACCATATGAACACTGCAAATAAAATAGATAGTACCTGGTAGATTTCTAAATTATCTATATCTTTTGTTGGAAATGTTTTCCTACAGTCCATCTAGTTTTCTAGATATATTCTATCAATGTCGAGACATGCTTGAAATATTTTTTCCATTGATTTTTATAAAATGCCAATTAACTAGAATTCTAGATATAATTAATAAACAAGTAATATACCATGTAGCAGCTAACTTAGTTGTCTATAAATTTTATTCAAAACGTTTTTATAGATTCGTCTTAGTTTACAAGATATTACTTAGCAAACTTAGAAGTATTTTAATCCTAAAATTCAAGAATGCAGCTGTACTGCGCCGAGGTATGAAAGGCAAGGGACGCGCCGAGGTACGCGCAGGTTAGTTTGAGTTAATAAATATGCGTCAGTTTTTCAAACACGGATAACTAAACACCGCGCACTCGAAATAATGTGGGGGTATGCGCAGAACAATGCTAAACTCGTAGGGACGAGATGTATTCTCTCGCCGGTACGAGTATACAAAAGACGTGTTGAGAAATATTGATTTTTACAAAATTCTAATTAATTACAATTCTAGATGTAATCCATTTTATTCAAAATGTTTTTCTAGATGCCTCTTAGTTTCGTAGATACTAAGCAGCAAACTTGGAATTAATTTAATTCCAAAATTCGATCTTGTTAAAAATAGATGTTTGGAAAGATATAGATAACTTTGGCAGAATGACCTTATGGTCGATAGCCATTTGTTCCCTTTTGGTGACAATAAAGATTATTATTATAGATAACTTTAAAACTCGACAGACAATGAAAATAAAATGGACACTACCTGGTAGATAACAAAATTATCTATAACTTTCGTTCGAAATGATTTCCTTGATTCAACCTAGTTTTCTGGATATAGTCTACCAATATCAAGAAGAAAAATAGCTAATATGTGAAATAATTATAACAAAACTCAAATTTACTAAAATTGTAGATATAATTAGGGAACATATGATATAACGGGTTTTTCATTAAGAGCGACGCATTTTGTTTCTTCAATTAAAAGACTTTTGGGTTAGCTATAGAAATGATTTTCATATCAAATGAAAGTACACTCGATGCCTTTAATTATGGAATAAGACATCGTTCAAATGGCCGCCGCGGAAGCGCTGGCACAAGTGAATGCGCTGGACCCAATTTTCCATGACTCAAGCACACAAATCGGCCGAAATACCAGGAATGTTGCGTTCGATGCTGCAGCTCCTCTAACGTAGCTGGCTTGTTGGCATAGACTAGCGATTTAATGCAACCCCTAAAACAAAAGGGGATAAATCTAACATTCGCGAGGACCGTTGCGTGAGATAACTCGCTCTCCGAACTTGGTCATCAATTTCGATTGTGTCGTTCAGTTGGAACCAGAGGTCCCCCTGGAAAAACCCACACATCTCGGGACCGCTCTTCGCATAACTTCGAGGTGGTGGTGCATCACACTTTGTGTGGTGTATCGCATATTAACCTTACCCTTCCATTAAACATGATTAGGGGTTCAGGGTTTCAGCATGTTTTCCAGTTTTTTCCGTGCCTGCGCATCGTTTTCTTTTTGGGACATCATAGTTGCGATCACGTTATTAATCTCGTGCCATTGCTTTTCAGAAACAAGGATGTAGTCCACCATCGTTATTTCGTCGACCCTATTTTCAAGAAGTTGTCTCTCTGCATGCCACCTACCACAGGTGAATATGGTGTGAGCAACTCCGTCTTCTTCCCCACAATATTCGCAGAGACTGTCACTAGCTTTTCCTATTCTGTGCAGGCAATCCTTAAAGTTCATTGTTTTTCAGAAACAAGCATGTAGTCCACCATCGTCCTTTCGTCGACCCTATATTCAAGAAGTTGTCTCTCAGCAGGCAACCTACCACAGGTGAATATGGTGTAAGCAACTCAGTCACTCTTCCCCACAATATTCACTAGTTTTTCCTACCCTGTGCAGGTAATCCTTAAAGCACCCATGCGCGCTAAGTACCTGGATGAGATAATAATTTGTCTCTCCATGTTTCCTCGTTGCTCAGCGTTTTACATCGTTGATTAGTTTCTTCTCCACTATCCTTCGCTATCTGAGACCCAGTCGCGTTGACATTCCTCAAAAATTTCGGCGGTGGCGGCTATTTTTTTTCTCTCTCCTAGTTGTTTTTACATCGTGAGTTAAGGTAGGCGTCCACATTTTTGCAACGTACGTATCGGACGCATTGCATCAAACGGATTATTGTTTTACAATGCGTCCACAGTATCGGCAGCGATCGGATTTGCCGACGCAACTACCAGCAAATACCATATTCCGTATGATGTCATCGGCATGCATCGTAAAAGTTGCCGACGGGTAGATTCGTGCGATCTGTACGATCCGGAACAGTGGACGCACTTGTATTACTTTGTATAGAAAGAATACTACGATCCGTTTGATGCGATGCGTCCGATACGAACGATGCGAAACTGTGGACGTCTACCTTTATACATTTCGAGTCTGACTCGTACTGCGATGTCAATAGGAGGTATATCCAAGGCCGCCTCCCTTCAAACTGTTCTATATGCGCTACATATTCTCCATGCTAGCCTTCATTGTACTGATGCCATCTTGTTATTCAATGTTTTCACTCTCATTTTGTTTGCCCAGACTGGAGCTGCATAAAGCATAGCGGATGGCGAGACCGAGCAGAATAGCCTCCTTTTGCTGCTTCATATCATGAAGGCTGCGGACAAGGCTCTCAAAACGGCTGCTGCCTTAGAGAGGCTCATGCCAAATGTGGGAGGTCATTTGGCATGAGCCTCTCTAAAGGTAGACTTCTGAGCAAAGCGGCTCTAGCGTCACTAACGCAGCAATACTGACGCGACGACATAGCGATAGTATTACGCACTATGAAAATATATGAGGAGCCATTCGTCAGCGACACTGACGCACTGACGCTGAGCGCGTCAATGTCGCTGCGCTCGAATGGCGTCTCATACAATTACATAGTGCGTAATACTATCGCTATGTCGTCGCGTCATCGCTGCGTTAGTGACGCCAGAGCCGCTTTGCTCGCAAGTCAACCTTTAGGCAGCAGCCGTTTTGAGAGTCTTGTCAGCAGCCTTCATGATATGTTGCTTGAATGAGAGGCTTTTGTCGATTACAACGCCCAGGTATTTTATAGAAGCTTTCGCTATTATTCTGGCATCTCTTAATTGGGAGGTGATAGGGTGTATGTGCCTGTTTCCAGTGAGGAGAACTGCCTCGGTTTTCTCATGTGCCAGTTGCAGCTGCCTCTTTTCCGTCCATTAAGTCCTGTAGGAACCACATATTGTCCAAGTCCATTGCGTTGATATAGTGCCAAAAATACTCCGATATCATGGCCCTGTCGCGATCGCCGTTGAGGGTTATTTTTAAAGGCGCGCCTTTTTCATCAAAAAAGAAAAATTAACAAATGGCAAACGTTGTTGAAGCGTGATCTCTCCATGATTAAATGGCATCGACAGACGTTTAAAAATTTGAAAAAATTGCGAAGCCAACTCCACTGCTATTCGAGAAATGATAAAAACTAAATGAGGTGTCTCTATTGAAAAACCCAGTATTATCTAGTAGGCAACTTAATTATCTAAAATTTGGTTGTAAATAGTGTAATGAAATATCAACAAATTAGGAATGAAATTTGTTGATATTACAAGTCTGGTCTTGTCTACATGGTCTTGTATTGTCTTGCTTGAACTTACACCTATAGTTGTTTTTCTTTTTAATGGAAATGCAAAATCTCTTGTAATATAGTATATTTTGTAACTAGGGCGGTAGGTTGTCAATTGGGCACGAGAGCGAAATAGGGCACATTCTATAGGGCGAAGACTCCGGTATCACCATATATTTTTCACTCATTTCAAAATGTTTTCTTTAATTTTAATTTTTATTTTGCAATGAAAAAAAAATTAAGCGGTGGTGCCCTAGTAGGCAAGGTGTCAGACTTCAGTTCAGGGTTCAAATCTTGGACATGGTAAAAATAAGCCACTGTTCTCCTCTAGATGGCTAGGGCAAAGTCACCATAGTAAAAATCTGCCTCGAAACCTCCCCTAACAGTAGCTCGCCAACCACATTAAAAACTGTAAGGGCTCCCTACACTTGTGTCTAAGATCAAGACACCAAGCACAATTGTAGGCAGTGGGAGGAGCCCCGGTCCATATGGGACAGTAGCGCCACGAAGAAGAAGAATGAAAAAAAAATTCTGTCACGCTCACATCACTTTTTTATATTGCGGTCTTGATTGTGTTTATTTTATTTACTTAATTGTTTTTATAATTATTGCGTGCGTTACCCGCTATGTGGTAATCCAAACAAAAGTGGTATTTCTCGTACTAAAAAACGTGCGCCAAGATAGTATTTTTAATGTATGAGTAATAAAAAAGATATATAGAACTTTGTTAAAAAAATAGTTATTTCTCTTTGCACTTATCAAAAAATATTTCTTTTTTCCTCTGTTTACAAATACTTTCTGCAAGATTTAGGAATCAATTATCGTGTTCAATCGGGCAAACACCGTGCAACTTGCAAATTTGTGCCGACTCGTTTTCTGTATAAACGCGTCGGTCTGTCGGTATAAACACGACGCGTCCAAAAACAAATTCAAATTTTTAAATTTGAAAAACAGGCTAAACGAAATTCAAAAATTATCATTATTATAATCATTATTACAATTATGCACAACATAGGCGATATAACGAAGTAGAAAACAGTCGTGTGAAGTTGGCCCCGAATTTTTGAAAAATAGAATTTTTTTAGAGTTCTGGCAAGATTTCTAGAGTTCTTGCTTGAAAATTGCAATACTTCCGGGGAATTTCGGGCAGAAATCGTTTCTAATTTTTTTATTTTATTTTCTAATTTTTCAGAAAAAAATAGTTCGGATGTAATATTTCAGTTCTATATATAGAGTTCTCAAACGATAATGCATACAGTTCCACTTTTTTTTTGCAAAATTTTGTAATTTTTGAAAACTTTAATATTGTTGCAATAATTATCTGTTCTCCAGATATGATATTCCCGATTTTTTGTGCTCGCACCCTTGTACGAAAAATTCACCCCGAACTGCATGAGCCCTAAGTATGAGTCGATACTGATTTCAAACTTGCAGAATTTCCCCAAAGTCTAAAACTTAGTTTTATGCCGCAACCATAAGGTTTATAAAGCTAGCACACCCACTTTCAAATTCACAAAATTCAAATATGATAAGACCAGAATTATGTGCCCTTTATGTGCTAATTATGTGCAGTAATCGCAATTTTTGTTCAAATTTGTGTGTTCGATTATTAAAAATTTCACGACTTATGGCTCATACAGTTCGGGGTAAATTTTTCGTACAAGGGTGTGAGCCCAAAAATTGTGAATAGCATATCTGGAGAGCACATAATTATTGCAATAATTTCGCGTTGGTTAAAATTTGTTTGCTTGATTTTTATAGATTTTACCTCTTATGGCTCATGCAGATAAGGGTGAACTTTTCGCACAATTATTGGAACAATTTTGAGTCATATTCAACATTCAACAATTTTGAGTTAAATTTCTGGTCTCGATTATTAAAGATTTCACCTATTATGGCTCATATATTTCGGGGTGAATTTCTCGTACAAGGGGGTGAGCACTAAAGTCACGAATATCATATCTGAAGAACACATAATTATTGCAACAATTTTGCGTCATTTAAAATTTCTGTTCTCGATTATTAAAGATTTCACCTCTTAAGGCTGATACAGTTCGCGGTATATTTTACGTACAAGGGTGAGAGCATAAAAATCGCTAATATCATATCTGGAGAACTTATAATTATTGCAATCATATCGCGTCGTTTAAAATTTGTGTGCTCGATTATTATAGAGTTCACCTATTAGGCCCCATGCGGTTCGGGGTGAATTTTTCGTACAAGGGTTTGAGCACAAAAATCGTAAATAGCATATCTGGAGAGCACATAATTATTGCAATAATTTTGCGTCATTTAAAATTTCTGTTCTCGATTATTAAAGATTTCACCTATTAAGGCTGATACAGTTCGGGGTGAGTTTTTCTTACAAAGGTGCGAGCACGAAAATCACGAATATCATATCTGTAATGGACATTATTATTGCAACAATTTCGATTCCGTTAAAATTTATGTGCTCTATTATTATAGATTTCACCTCTTGTGGCTCATACCGATCGGGGTGAATTTTTCGTACAAGGGTGCGAGCACAAAAATCGGGAATATTATATCTGGAGAACACATAATTATTGCAACAATATCGCATTGGTTAAGACTTGTTTGCTCGATTATTATAGATTTCGCCTCTTATGGCTCATTCCGTTCGGGGTGAGTTTTTCGCACAAGGGTTTGAGCACAAAAATCGTAAATAGCATATCTGGAGAGCACATAATTACTGAAATAATTTTGCGTCATTTAAAATTTCTTTTCTCGATTATTAAAGATTTTAACTTTTAAGGCTAATACAGTTCGGGGTGAATTTTTCGTAGAAGGGTGCGAGCACACAAATCGGGAATATCATATCTGGAGAACACATAATTATTGCAACAATACCACGTTGGTTAAAACTTGTTTGCTCGATTATTATAGATTTTGCCTATTATGGCTCATTCTGTTTGGGGTGAGTTTTTCGAACAAGGGGTTGAGTTAGCGAATTCGCTCCAGGGTACATGAAAAGCACATAAATAGCACATAATTGTAGTGCTTATTTGGTATCGGTATCCCAATATTTTTCAGATGGGTGGGTGCTAGCTTGACTGTTAAGTTAGCACCCCCATTAGTAAAATTTGATTCTTTCATTGAAGGCTTCGAGCACAAAAGTCGCGATTGCGGCACATAAAGAGCACATAATTCTGGTCTTATCAAATTTGAATTTTTAAGAGGTTATTCAGTTTGGGGTGAGTTTTTCGAACAAGGGGTTGAGTTAGCTAATTCGCTCCAGGGTACATGAAAAGCACATAAATAGCACATAATTGTAGTGCTTATTTGGTTTTTTTGGTGCCGGCTATATAAACCTTTAGAAATGTTCTAGTTGTCTTAAAGTAATCTTGTCTAGTCTTGTATGGTCTTGTCTTGTCTTGCCTGATCTCATCTAGTCTTGTCTGGTTTGTCTGGTATTTTTTCGTCTTTTCCGGTCTTGTCTAGTCTTGTGCGGTCTTGTCTTGTCTTGTCTGGTCTAATCTACTTTTGTCTGGTCTTGTCTGGTATTGTCTGGTCTTGTTTCGTCCTGTCTAGTCTTGTCTTTTCTGGTTCTGTCTGGTCTTGTCTCGTCTCGTCTGGTTTTGTCTATATCATATCTGGAGAACACATAATTATTGCAACAATACCGCGTTGGTTAAAACTTGTTTGCTCGATTATTATAGATTTTGCCTATTATGGCTCATTCAGTTTGGGGTGAGTTTTTCGAACAAAGGGTTGAGTTAGCGAATTCACTCCACGGTACATGAAAAGCACATAAATAGCACATAATTGTAGTGCTTATTTGGTTTTTTTTGGTGCCGGCTATATAAACCTTTAGAAATGTTCTAGTTGTCTTAAAGTAATCTTGTCTAGTCTTGTGTGGTCTTGTCTCGTCTTGCCTGATCTCCTCTAGCCTTGTCTGGTATTGTCTGGTATTTTTTCGTCTTGTCCGGTCTTGTCTAGTCTTGTGCGGTCTTGTCTTGTCTTGTCTGGTCTAATCTACTTTTGTCTTGTCTTGTCTGGTATTGTCTGGTCTTGTTTCGTCCTGTCTAGTCTTGTCTTTTCTGGTTCTGTCTGGTCTTGTCTCATCTCGTCTGGTTTTGTCTAGTCATGTCTAGTCTTGAGTGGTCTTGCCTGGTCCTGTGTAGTCTTGTCTCGTCTTGTATGGTCTTATATGGTTTTGCCATTATTGTCTGGAGTTGTTTGATCTGACCTGGTCTTGTCTGGTTCTGTGTGGCCTTTCTGGTATTGTTCAGTTCCATGTCGTCTTATTTGTCTTATCCAGTCTTACCTAGCATTGTCTAATCTTGTCCAGTCTTATCTAATCATTTTTAAATCTTTATATGATTGGTTTTTATCTTGTCTAATCTAGTCGTTGATAATTTAAGATAGACTGGAATTAGTATTCTGTTAATTCAAGGGATGTTGTTAAGGTGTTGTGTTCAAGTGTTGTTAAACCCCAGGCTGTGTGGAATATCAATGTAATTGATATAAAGTTAATTTATTAAATTATATATTACAAAATGGAAACATTTATAATTGTTGTCCATTTATGTTAATCAAACGTCAAGTGCAAAGAAATGTCAATAAATTGTGTGTGAAAATTGTGAGAAAAATATTTACAAATTTCGAATGCTTACCTGAAAGGTTTTTCCAGGATTGTAAATGGTGTTGTATTAAAACGTGTTCTATTGTATTTTTATTATTACGACTGGTTCTTCCTTGGAAATGTTTCACTTTTCTTGCAGCTCCACTAAAGTTTGTTGACTAGTAAACAAACACTGACCTTAATTTGACTCGGATTTTTGGTACGGCTCGAGTAACTAAGAAAGGACTGAGTAGGTCAAGTTCAGTGCAGCTGTCAAGTGGTGGTGTTTGTGCTCCGCGAATTTCCAGAAATTTCACACAAAAACTCGCCCCCTCGGTGTGAAAATGTCCACAGATCAAGGTAAGCACCACTAGTTCAACCCAAGCGCATTTTCAACCCCCGAGAACTATCAGAAACATCGAAAACTTTTAGATATTTCTCGGCGATATTTCTCACTTCAGTCTGCATTTCATTTCCAGCGGTTACGTAATTTCAAATTCAAAATAAACACATACATTTCGGATCTTGTTTATTCTTGTAATTATAAAAATATTTCCAACAAAAGTTATAGATAATTTATTTATCTACCATTTTATTTACAGTGTTTATCTAGTTTTGAAATTATCTACATATCTTACAAATATTTTCATATTAAAATTAAGAAATTTGAAGATTGGAATCAGAAAATTTGATGTTATTATTTATATTAAACTATGTATCACATGACTAAATAAGCAGGACTAGACACAACTTGATAAAACTAGACGAGACTAAACAAGACTAGAGAGGACTAGATAAGAGTAGGCTAGACTTAATAAGACTAGACAAGAGTAGGTTAGACTTAATAAGGCTAGAAAAGATCATACAAGAACAGGCAAGACCAGATAAGACCAGACAAGACTATACAATACCAGACTACAGCAAACAGGGCAAGATAATAGCAGACAGGACGTGACAAGACCAGACATGGCCAGACACGACCAGACAATACCAGACAAAACCATACAAGACCAGACAAGACCAGACAATACCAGACAAGACCAGACAAGACTACACAATTCCAGACTAGACCAAACAAGACAAGATAATACCAAACAAGACAAGATAATACCAAACAAGACAAAATAATACCAAACAAGACAAGATAATACCAACCAGGACGTGACAAGACCAGATAAGAACAGACAAGACCAGACAAGATCATACAAGATCAGAATAAAACAAACAAGACCAGACAAGAACAAACAAGACCAGACAAGACTGCACAAAACCAGACTAGATAATACCAAACCAGACAAGATAATACCAGACAGGACGTGACAAGACCAGATAAGAACGGACAATACCAGACGAGGCCAGTCAAGACCAGACAAGACCAGGCAAGACCAGAGAAGATCAGACAAGACCAGACAAGAGCAGACAAAACCAGATAACAACAGACAAGACCAGACAAGGATAGACAAGACCAGATAAAACCAGACCTAACCAAGACCTAACAAGACGAGACAAGATTAGACAAGAACTGACAAGAACAGATAAGAACAGACAATACTGACAATATCAGACATGGTGAGATGAAACGAGACAAGACGAGACAAAACCAGTTAAAACAAGACTAGAAGATAGGGAAGAAGACAAGACCAAATAATACCAAACAAGACCAGACAAGACTAGTTCATTTTAAATTAAAAATAAACAAATACATAAATATAAATGCTTTACAAATAAAGGGTGTCCCAAAAAAGGGTGTAGCAACCTTAAAATGGAGCGTTACACGATACAACAATGTGTTTTCATGATTGAACAATATTTTCAAAATAATGAAAGTTTGGCGACCACAGTTTGAAAATTTAATACAATATATGGTCGGAATAGTGTTTTAATTTCGTCAACTGTGGAGAGATTAATTGAAAAATGTAGGGAGACTGGATCAGTTGGAAACTCTATTGTATAGTTTTTTTTTTGGCCCGCCTAAGAAAAACTTGGCAACCCCTGATTTAACACATGCAATTTGAATTGATAGAATTACAGGAAAATATTGATGCTAAGAATTCTTATCGGAACAATTCCTTAATTTAGAATTGGTGAAACCATCCCACGTTATAGATAATCATTTAAACTTGAACCAAACGGAACACAGCCTGAATATATGTATAAATATTCAGCCTTTCCGGAGCTCTGTAACAATTACTGAGTCTTTAGGACTACCAAAACGTTATTCTATAGCTTTCAGTCCACCTTCGTGGCACTCAACATCTAACCCTAATCACCACCTGGGTTTTCAAGTGAGTGGTTTACAAATTGTTGTTCATGGAAGCAAAGCTGTGCTGATGAGAGATAAATCTCGAAACGCGTCCACAGATGGATTTCCACTTAGGTATCGGAAAGACATGATCTTAAAAACAAAGTTATTCTTGTGGTTTTTGTTGAGTGCCACGAAGGTGGACTGAAAGATATAGAATAATTTACAAATTTAACATGGAATTTCTTTTGGTAGTCCTAAAAAGTAATTGTTATGGAGCTCCGGAAAGGCTGAATGTATTTATATATTTAAGCTGTGTTCTGTTTGTTTTAAGTTTAAATCCCATCAAAAACATAAAATGTAAAAAATGCCTCGTAACGCAGTTCTTTCGATACAAAAAGTTGTGGGATCTCATGTAAGACCAAGTCAGTTATTTTAGTTAGTGTGTATATGTAGAAGCACCTATTCAACTACTTTGTTATAAATTGTTATCTACTCAATTACCTATCAACATTTATAGTGACCGTATCAATATTAGACGCGTTTATTTCTATTATAATTATAATGACTTGGCAATTGCACGGCAACATATTCTACTAATTAAAATACTTTATTCTTAGGTCTACTGGTGCCTGTGATACAATGTTTTTCAGTGGTACAGGTACCAACGATAATCTCTTTTATTACCACCTGTTACCTAAGTAAAACTATTTTGTATTTAATCCTTCGAAATGTGTATTTACTGAAATAAACTTATTATTACTGTTTAGATTTACTTAGTAATCTAATTAGTATATTATTCTTTTATAATTACGTTGCCCTGCAATTGCCAAGCCATTATAATTATAATAGAAATAAAGGTGTCTAATATTGATACGGTCACTATAAATGTTGATAGGTAATTGATTAGATAACAATTTATAACAAAGTAGTTGAATAGGTGCTTCTACACACACACTAAAAAAAATAACTGACTTGGTCTTACATGAGATCCCCCAACTTTTTGTAGTGAAAGAACTGCGTTACGAGACGTGGCATTTTTTACATTTTATATTTTTGATGGGATCTCATTTCTTTTTGTAGGTCATGTTCCTTTTTTTTCTCGGGTAATATATCGTGCCCGTCAGCTACTGATTTTCTTAAAGCCCACTCCCTGTCTCTATTTTAAAGTTAGCAACCATACGTACAAGCGCGATGCGTTCGTTGAATATTATTTTTAATAATCCTTATTTTTCATTTAATGGAAAATGAAATGTCAGGATTTTTCCTTCCTTTATAGGCTAAAGTCTAACTAAAATTCAAAATTTGGAGTTTGTAAGAATGCTAGAAGTAGCTTAGAATTTTGATGATCGGTGACAAAATTAAGAAATTTTTAATTTTCATTATTTTTCATTTAACGGATAATTAAATTTCGGGTTTTTTCATTTTTTCTTTCCTTTATAGGCCAAAGGCTAACTAAAATTCAAAATTTGGGGTTTGTAAGATTACTAGAAGTACCTTAGAATTTAGATGATCGGTGACAAAATTAAGAAATTTATAATAATCATTATTTTTCATCTAATGGATAATGAAATTTCGAATTTTTTGATTTTTTCCTTCCGTTATAGGCAGTGTTCCCTCTAATTTTTGTGACCTGTGTGCGCACTTTTTTACGTGTGTGCAGTTTTTTCCAAAATAATTTTTTTTGTGCGGCAATTAAAAAGTGCATACCTATAATAAAAAAATACAATACTAATAAATAATAATTATTATTCAGCTAAATTTTGTAGCTACATATACGCATTGGCTCGATCTTACAGCATACCACTTGTACTACATACATTTCAACGAAACATGCTGAAAAAACTACTCAAAAATCAAGTAAAATCATTAGTTCGTGAAGACAGAATTTAGCTGATTATTTTGGCTTCTCCTTTTCATTTAAATGAAAAATAAGAAAATTTATACTCTGTATAGACTTTACTTACATATATATTGTTTCCGTCATTCATAGAAGATTTTAGTAATTTAGATAGTTCTTTAAATTGTTCATAATTCAAACTAAACATAACCATTTCTACAAAATCTTTTATTTGTTTAATTTTTATTTGTTCCCGCAATGCATGTTTAAAATCGTTATAAAATTCGCTTATAACAGATTTTTCTGTAAGAAAAGTAAAATTATATTTTAAACACAATTTTTCCGCCCATAATTAAATTATGGTCATCCATGCATCAAATGATATCCAATCTTCTACTTCATCCGTTGGAAACCTTTCTTCCAAATATAATACCTAGATAATAAAATAAGCTTATACATAAAAGCAAAGCTGTATTGATGAGAGGTAAATCTTGAAACGCGTCTACAGATGGCTGTCCGCTTCAGGTATCGGAAAGACATGATCTTAAAAACAATGTTATTTTTCTAGTTTTTGTTTTTGGTAGTCCTAAAAAGACTCATTAGCATTATAGAGCTTCGGGAAGGTTGAATATATTTGTATTTTCAGGCTGTGTTCCGACAAATGTTCACTTAATAAAATAATAAATTTTACCATATCATCTGTTTTTAAAGTTGAATTTATATCATTAGCCTATTTTAAGAGCATGCTTATTTAATTACTAAAGTTTCCAAGTTATTTTACCTTGATTTAATTAATTTTTGCATGAGCAAAGTGAAAAGCACCTATGAGTGTTAATACTCGGCGTTGAAAAATTAGACTTAAAGAACTTCTAAAGAGTTCTAATATTGAAGTCAAAAGTTTTAAATTTATTTTAAATTCAATGTTGTTTAACATTTTTAAACAATTTTGGAAATTGGATCATTTGTATCCGAAATACATAAATTTTCTCGGTGTGCAACACAATGTTGTTGTATCAAATGTGATACATTCTGCTTTAATTTAGCTGCTACACCATTTCGTTTTCCATCAGATGTAAACATAACCAGCTTTTGCAAATCAATTTGGTTATTTTCATAAAATTGTGAAATTGCAGACAAATTGAAGAGGAATCGCATGTCTTTAATTGGATTATCCCACCAAAAACAGTTTTATATTGATCAGATTTTCTAAACTTAAAAAATAAAATTAAACATTTGGTTGTTGAAATGTCTGTGCTTTCATCAACAATTAATGTATGAAAATATGCCGTTTTAGTTCTATTATTATTCCAGTTTTTACAACAGTATAAACCACTTCCATCAATGATAAAGCATAGTTTTTACTACGCCAAATATGGATGTATTTTGGTTATTTATTTCTCCAACCGAAACTAAAGTTCATTTTATTTGCCAATAGGTAATAGATTATCAATTACGGATATGGATTTCATATGCAGGGGCAATTTTATTTTCTGCACGAAAAAATAAAATGTGCGCGAGAATATTGTGCATGTGCGCTATGTTTAAAATTTATGTGCGCGCGCACACGCGCACAGCTTAGAGGGAAAACTGGTTATAGGCTAAATTCTAACTAAAATTCAAAATTTGGAGTTTGTAAGATTGCTAGAAGTACCTTAGAATTTGGATGATCGGTGACAAAATTAAGAAATTTTTAAATAATCATTATTTTTCATCTAATGGATAATGAAATTTCATGATTTTATATTTTTTCCTTCCTTTATAGGCCAATGGCTAACTAAAATTCATAATTTGGAGTTAAGATTGTTAGAATTACCTTAGAATTTTGATGATCGGTGACAAAATTAACAATTTTTTAATAATCATTGTTTGTCATTTAATGGATAATGAAATTTCGGGGTTTTTGATTTTTTCCCTCCGCTATAGGCTAAAGGCTAACTAAAATTTGAAGTTTGTAAGATTGCTAGAAGTACCTTAGAATTTTGATCGTAGGTGATAATTCGTAAACTATAAGGTCTAATTATTAGGTATATTGGTAATATAGCCAGTTATAAGTATGTTTCTTGATTTATAAAATTGAAACTTCCTGCTTTATCCACAACGAAGTTACAGGGGGGTCAAAAGTGCAGTTTGTCGCTTCGAGAAAAGAGACTGAAGTGCTCGACTTGGCGGGGGCACTACCGTGTCCTCAGATTCCTTATTTGATTTTTATAAAGGATTCACGCGTGAATTATCCGAAAATACGAGAAACATGCTCAACACATGTTTTCATTATTTAGGAGCACATATATATACAAAAAACTTTTTCAATTATGAGCATAAATAAGTCGAAATTAAGATCAAAATTGAGTGATAATCATTTACAAGCAGTATTAAGAATACATTCGACGGACATACAAGGGGTCGTCCATTAATAACGTGTTGTTAGCAACTTTTTTTGTTTTAATAAATATATAATAGACATTTTCAAAGTTGAAATTTTTTTGTGCGCATTGAATTTTTGTCATGTTGTACGTCAAAATTGCCCGAACTTTTTGACGTATAACTATATATGAGCCCGAAACTTTCATATTCCCGCCTTTCAAACTTGACGGATGCGCATGCGCTTAACTAACCGTTAAAATGTCTATTAAAGATTTATACATGATATAAATACAAGGGTATGTGGACATCCCGTGAACGAAAATGAGACATCTTCTGCGCAAAGCTGGGTCAGCTTGCTGACGTCACCTTCGTGTACACTTGACTCCTACCGGGAAACTAAAATAGTTCATCAAAATCTCTTGAAATTATCAAGGACCTAAATGTGTTTTTCTTCCCTAAAAAATCACCATTTTTTTAACAAAGAAAACACAGTCTAGCCTTCATCCTATTAAACAATTCAAATTCGCCGCGTAATGATGCAGTTATGACGTCAGCAAGCTGCCGCAACCTAATTGGCTGGCTAGATTAGCATGCGCAAGAGCATACCCTTGTATTTATATCATGGATTTATATTTATATTAAATTTAGTATACTAATTAAAAAAAATAAGAAATTGTTAAATATATTTTAAACAAAAAAAACGTGGTTATTGTTTTGATTTTATTCCGTTTTTTTTCTTGGCCCGCCAAAAAATTCGGTAATATTAAATTGGCCCGATTAAGAAAAACTTTGGGAACCCCTGGTCTAAAAATACTGGTCGTCCAAAAACAAGCCAGGTTGTGTGAAATATCAGTGTAATTGAAATAGAGTTAATTTATTAAATAAATTAATGGAAACAATTCTAACGGTTTTCCATGTATGTAAATCAATCTTCGTGTGCAAAGAAATGTAAATAAATTGCGTGTGAAAATTGTGAGAAAAATATTTACAAATTTCGAATACTTACCTGAAAGGTTTTTCCAGGGTTGTAAGTGGTGTTGTATTGAAACGTGTTCTATTGTATTTTTATTATTACGACTGGTTCTTCCTGGGAAATATTTCACTTTTCTCGCAGCTCCAGTAATGTTTGTTGACTAGTAAACAAACACTGACCTTAATTTGACTCAGATTTTTGGTACGGCTCGATTAACTAAGAAAGTAGGTCAAGTTGTGCAGTGCAACTGTCAAGTGGTGGTGTTTGTGCTCCGCAAATTTCCAGAAATTTCCCAGTAAAAACTCGCCCCCTCGGTGTAAAAATGTCCACAGATCAAGGTAAGCACCACTAATTCAACCCAAGCGCGTTTGTAACCCCCGGGAACTATCAGAAACATCGAAAACTTTTAGATATTTCTCGGCGATATTTCTCACTTCAGTCTGCATTTCATTTCCAGCGGTTACGTAATTTCAAATTCAAAATAAACATACATTTCGGGTCTTGTTTGTTCTTATCTGGTATAATTATATAAGAAAAAAACATTTCCAACAAAAGTTATAGTTTATTTATTTATCTACCATTTTAGAATCTGGAATGACTGGGAATCTGATGTTTTTATTTATATTAGACTGTGTCAGACACGACTATACAAGACTAGATACCACTATATCAGGACCAGACACGACTACACAAGAACAAGACTAGATAAGAGTAGGCAAGACTTAATAAGACTACATTAGACCAAACAAGATAATACAAGCTCAGACAAGACCAAACAAGACCAGACAAGACCAAACAAGACAAAAGAAAACAACACCAGACAAGACCAGACAAGACGAGAAAAGACCAGACAAGACCAGACAAGACGAGAAAAGACCAGACAAGACCAGACGAGACGAGACCAGACAGGAATTAAATTAATTCCAAGTTTGCTACTTGTTATCTAGGAAACTAAGAGGAATCTAGTAAAACATCTTGAATGAAATTGATAGATAATTAAGTTATCTGCCAGATAGTATATTACCCGTTGCTAATTATATCTAGAATCGTAATTAATTAGAAATTTGTAAAAATCAATACTTCTCAACACGTCTTTACAATGATTATTGTTAGACTAAGTATATCTATGATCTATATTGCTATCTAGGAAGCTTGATGAAATCTAGGAAAACATATCCAACAAAAGTTATAAAAAATGATAATATAATTATTATATAATATAAATATTACCTGCTGGATAAGTAATTTTTTTATAACTAATTATTTATACTATTTTTATAAATAATTTTTTTGTTGGATATTTTTTCCTAGATTTCATAAAGCTTCCTAGATATCAATATAGATCCTTGATATAGTCTATCAATAATCATTGTAAAGACGTGTTAAGAAATATTAATTTTTACAAAATTCTAATTAATTACGATTCTAGTTATAATTAGCAAACTGATAATATACTGGTAGATAACCTAATATTATCTATAAATTGTATTCAATATGTTTTCTAGATTCCTCTGAGTTTCCTAGATACTAAGCAGCAAACTTGGAATTAATTTAATTCCAAAATTCGATCTTGTTAAAAATAGATGTTTGGAAAAATATAGATAACTTTGGCAGAAAGACCTTATGGTCGATAGCCATTTGTTCCATTTTGGTGACAATAAACATTATTATTATTATTATAGATAACTTTAAAACTCCACAGACACTGAAAATAAAATGGATACTACCTGGTAGGCAACTAAATTATCTATAACTTCTGTTAATGTTTTCCTAGATTCAATCTAGTTTCCTAGATATAGTCTATCAATAACAATGCTGAAAACTAGCATTAGCTAATAGCAACATATTAATGTTGATTTTAACAAAACTCTACTACTACTAGTATTTTATTTTACTACTAGTACTTGTATTTTATTTTACTACGATATAACGGGTTTTTCGTTAAGAGCGACACTTTTTGTCTCTTCACTTAAAAGACTTGTGGGTTACTTATAGAAATGATTTTTATATCAAATGGACGTACAATCGCTGCCAATAATTACGGAATACGTCATCGTTCAAATGTCCGCCGCGGAAGCGCTGGCACGAGTGAATGGGCTGGACTCAATTTTCCATGACTCGTTTCCATCAAAAAAGAAATATGGCAAAAGTTGTTGAAGCGTGTGTCTCTTCATGATTAAATGGCATCGGTAGACGTTTCAAAAAAATTAAAGAATTGCGAAACCGACTTCCTACCTGTTCGAGAAATGCCAGAAACAATATGCGTCGTTCCTATTGAAAAACCCAGTATTATCTAGTATAGCGTTTCCCAAACTTTTTTCTTCGTGACCCGGTTATTCTAATATTTTTCCTTTGTGACCCGTAGATATTGTCCATCAAATGAGAGAGATATTCAGAAACGGCATATTTGTAGTGCGCAGTTTGTTTGCGCAATCATGACAATTCAAATATATATAAATTTCAAATATAAATTGGCGCGTTGAATATTTTAAAACAAGAAAAAGCGAAAATAAGATCAGAAATGCGTTTACATGTTTTAACTTGCAAGAAATAGGCAACTGGTACATGATATCTAATTGGTAGAAAACTTACAAAGAATAATGAATAAGTATTAGTTTTTTACAATTAAATTCAAAATAATTTAAGTTGTGTTCTTCTTTTTGTGTTCTCTCACAAGTAGGGCTTCATACGAGAACGATATTTTTCTCGTTTCGTCTCGTCTTGTAAAAGCGAGACGAGAACGAGACGAGACCCGCATGTGGTCTCACTCTCGCGAGAGCGAGAACGTATGTGGTCTCGCTCTCGCGAGATCGCATGTAGTCTCGTTTCTAATACGGGCAGTCATAATATTTTCTTGCATAACTTTGAACTGCGGGCTCGGGCAAGTTACATTTCATTATATAGCAATTAAAAGATTAGATTTCGTAATACAAAATAGATGTCGTAGACAATTTCAAATTATGTTCGTTTTTATTATTTATTTTAAATCGTCAACAAAATAGAAGGTTTATATAAATATAAACTATAAATATAAAGGTAAACAGACATTTATGGTGTGCTATCGATACATTTTCATGTGGATGGAATAAAGCGAAATTAGAAGATATTAATAGTAAATTAGAAAACCAAACCAAACCAAATAGAAAATTTAAGTAAAGATTAGTTTACAATAAAATGAATACCTTGTTTTGGACTATCTTAACAATAAGTTCTAGCGAGATTAGACGAGACGAGACAAACGGTAACGAGAGCGAGACGAGACTAACGGTTACGAGAGCGAGAGCGAGACTGAGACGAGAGTAATTTTTTACACAACAAACGAGAGCGAGACGAGATTTTTTAAACTCTCGATAGATATCCCTATCTCGTCTTGTGTGAAGCCCTACTCACAAGTCGCGGCATTGTGGGAAGTTATTTGTTTTTAATAGTTTCTTCCAATAGCTTGATATATTCCCAGAATGTATAATCTATTTTTGCAGCCAATTAATTTATGCAATAATGTCGATTTAATTTTATTTAGATATATTTTAGATTTTCGTAAAAATAAATAAACTAAAACTAAAAAACTAAAAGAGTTCGTTTGCGACCCGGTATTTTTTTCCGTGGCCCGGTACCGGGTCGCGACCCGGCATTTGGGAAACTGATCTAGTAGGCAACTAGGGTATCCAAACCTGTTAAAACCGAACCCGGTTAACCGGCTTTTCTATTAAAATTTAGGAAACCGTAGAACCGTTTTTTTTTTTTCGAGAAACCGAAAGTAGGTTTTTATTTATTTTATTTTACGCACAACTGCATCGAAATTGTTCCTTTACATCCTAGTTACCACGACCGAAAATTTGACATTACATCCGTCAAAATTTTACCGGCCCATGGGCCTTAAAATCATTGAAAAGCCCGCATCAAGATCTATCATCCAGACTTCCCAAGATGAAAACTTCGTTTCATATCGGTCTTTAGACTTGCTTGGGATCAAACTCAAAACAGCTTCATCAGCTTCCACTCATATTTTATTCAAGATATTTTTCTAGATTCCTCTTAGTTTCCTAGAAACTAAGCAACAAATTTAATTCCAAAATTCGATGTTGTTAAAAATAGATGTTTGGAAAAATATAGATAACTTTGGCAGAAAGACCTTATGGTCGATAGCCATTTGTTCCATTTTGACAATAAAGATTATTATTATTATTATAGATAACTTTAAAACTCCACAGACACTGAAAATAAAATATTTCGTAGAGAAATTTGCTCAGCGTTTACTTCCATTCCGAAATTATGAAAATCTGTTTACAACAATTTTTGTTTTTTTTTTCCTTAGCAACAAATAGCCTATGTGACGAGCGGTGAATTTAAATCATCGTGGTATTTTTTCATCGTTTTTAACCATTTTTAATTAAATTTTGTAGGTTTTCTACTGTTGTGCGTAAAACGTTGTACATGCCTCGGGCATGAGGAAGATTACACCCTTCGCCTCATAAAGGCCCTCCTCCGTCGGGCCTCAAACTTCGGCTGCGGGTGTAATCTTATACCTCCGGCCATCTATATGTAAATAACTATTTTTCATCAAGTGGAATAGTTATTTACATATAGAGGGCCTGAGGTATAAGATTACGCCCGTAGGAGAAGTTTGAGGCCCGACTGAGGAGGGCCTTTATAAAGCGAAGAGAGTAATCTTCCTCCGGCCCGAGGCATGTATCACGTTTACACACAACTGCAGAAAACCTACAAAATATAATTCAAAATGGTTAAAAACGATGGCAAAATTACGACGGTGATTTAAATTCACCGCTCGTCACTAGGTTATTTGTTGCTAAGAAAAAAAAAAAAAAAAATTATTGTAAACAAAAATTTTCATAATTACGGAATGGAAGTAAACGCTGAGCAAATTCCCTCCGAAATATTAGTGGGAGCTGATGAAGCTGTGTTGGGTTTGATCCCAAGCAAGTCTAAAGACCGATATGAAACGGAGTTTTCATCTTACAATTTTTTATCTTTCATCTTGTTAGGAAGTCTGGATGATAGATCTTGATGGCTTTTCAATGATTTTACAGGCCTACGGGCCGGTAAAACTTTGACGGGTGTAATGCCAAGTTTTCGGTCGTGGTAACTAAGATGTAAAGGAACAATTCTGATGCAGTTGAGCGTAAAATAATGTTATTTTTCTATCGTTATTCATGAATTATTATATTGTGTAGTCAAATGAAGGTTCACAGATTTAGAGTGCGCTTAATCTTGATCTTAAAGAAATATAAATACTTTTACTCCAATCTTACATTTTAGTCTAGTTTCGTACTTTGATAAATAAATAAGCATATATATATATATATATATATATATATATATATATATATATATATATATATATATATATATATATATATATTATATATTATTAGCGTTTGGACTCTATGGGATCACGCAATCAGCAAACTTGACTTCATTTTGTAATGTTTTTTCTATTTTCCCACGCTTTCCTCATTTTTTCTCCGTGGATCCTCTTCCTTTCTTCCGTCCACTTTGTTCCGGTCTTCTTGGTCTTCTCATTCTCCGACATCACTTCCCATTTGTTAACCTTTTGTCTGTAAGTCTCTCTATTTTCAATTTCTGTAATGTTTATTTGTGCTTGTTCCAGATCTTTTCTTACTTGGACTATCCATGGAGTTGTCGTCTTGACTCCTTGTATGTATGTGAGGACTCGCTTGTCGATCCTGGTTTCTGGTAGTCTGTAGAGGTGTCCATAAAATTTGACTCCTTTGTCTCCTTTTCCTGATGTCTGAAGCGAGGTTGGATATTTTTTCAGTTGTTTTCCTGGAGTGTAGTCTGTATCCGTCTTCTGTTTGTTTTGGGCCTAAAATTTTTCTCACGATTTTCCTTTCTTCTTTTAGAAGATTTTCTAGATCTCTTTTTGTGTGGAGTGTAAGCGTCTCACTCGCATAGAGTGCTTCTGGTTTCACTACAGTGTTGTAGTGTTTAACTTTTATGTTTATTGACAGGCATTGTTTGTTGTAGATGTCTCGTGTTTTGAAGAAGGCCCTCATCATTTTCTGTTGTCTAGCTTTTTGCGCTATTTTTTCTCCTCCTGTAGGTTCTAAAATTTCTCCAAGGTATTTGAAATGGGATACTCTTTTGATTTCACTGTATTTCGTATTCAATTTTTGTATGTTGATTTTTATGCAAATGAATTCTGTTTGTGAAAGAGATTTGTAGTCCAACTTTTTCTGCGCATTCTTTGAGGACTTCTATCTGCTTGATTGCTGTTTCTTCACTCTCCGCAAGTATTGTTATATCGTCTGCAAAAGCTAGACATGAGATTTCTACTTTGTCTTTAGTCCTTCCTAATTGTGTGGGTTTCCAGCGCTTTTGAGCTTTTAGCTCTTTTTCCCATTCTTTCATCACTTTGTCTAAAGCCAAATTGAAGAGTAGCGGGGACAGGCCATCTCCTTGTCTGACACCTGTTTTTATCAGAAATGGTTCGGACATTTCTCCCATGAACTTTACTTTTGATGTCGTGTCTGATAGAGTTTGTTTAATGAGTCCTAGTGTTTTCGAGTCCAGTCCTTGATCTTCCAGGATTTCGAAAAGTGATTATCTATGGAGTCATATGCTTTTTTCCACAAAGAAATAAAAGAAGTCCACAAAGGTGCATATAACTGGTGAATTTCTGATGGCTTTGTGCTTGAGTACTGTTTTTAGTGTGAAGATCTGTTCTGCATATGAGCGACCTGATCTGAAGCCTGCTTGGTATTCCCCTATTTTATGTTCTAGTTGTTCCTCTACTCTTTGGAGGAGGCACATGGACATGACCTTGTAGGCGACTTGTAATAGGGAGATACCTCTGTAGTTGTTCAAATCAGCTCTGTATATATATATATATATATATATATATATATATATATATATATATATATATATATATATATATATATATATATATATATACATTTATAGTTATCTCTTCGTAAATAATTTGTTCTAACAGCAATATCTTTTTTATTCTTTACGTAAATATAATGAATTAATACAATTTTTTTTATTAAATAATTATAAATGGTAAATAAATATTTATTTTATTTGGTTTACAGTTGTACTATTTTTGAAATAAGTTTTGAAAGGTAATAATCAATTTATTTATTTTTATACTTAAAACCGGGTGTTTAACCGGTTTTTTACTTTACGAAAATCTGAAAACCGGTTTTTGCAATTTCATCGGTGTATTGGATGCCCTATAGACAACTTAATTATTTATAAATTTGGTTATAAATAGTGTAATGAAATATCAGATAGCAAAATGAGATGTTATATATTAGAAGTCGGGTCTTGTCTACTTGGTCTTGTTTTGTCTTGCTTGAACTTACCCCTATAGTTTTCTTCTTAATGTAAATGCAAAATCTCTTCTAATATAGTATATTTTGTAACTAGGGCGGTAGGTTGTCAATTGGATACGAGAACGAAATAGTGCACATTCGATAGGACGAAGACTCCGGTATCACCATATAATTTTCACTCATTTTAAAACGTTTTCTTTAATTTGTATTTTTACGTCATTTTTTTTTATTGAGGTCTTGATTGTGTTTATTTTATTTATTTAATTGTTTTTTTTAATACAATCTAGCGATATTGAATTATTGCGTGCGTTACCTAAGATATGTCGTAATACAACCAAAAGTGGCATTTCTCGTACTAAAAAACGTGCGGGAAGATAGTACTTTTAATGCATGAGTAATAAAAAATATATTTGGAAATTTGTTAAAAAAATAGTTCAAACTTAAAACAAACGGAACACAGTTAAGTTTGAATGATTCTCTATACAGTAGGATGGTTTTACCAATTCTATAAAATAATAGTTTTTTCTCTCTTCACTTATCAAAATATACTTCTTTTTCCTCTGTTTATAAATACTTTCTGCAGATTTAGGAACCAATCAGGGTCAGACAAGACGGGACCAGACAAGCATAGACTACACAAGACCAGACAAGACCAGAAAACGCCAGACAAGACCTGCCAAGACCAGACAGGGCTAGACAAGACTAGATAAAACCAGACAAGACAAGACAAGATTAGACAAGAACTGACAAGAACAGACAAGACCTGACAAGATCAGACATGGTAATATAAACCGAGGCAAGACGAGACAAAACCAGACAAAACAAGAATAGACAAGACCAGAGAAGATAAGGTCAGACAAGACCAGACAAGGCCAGACAAGACCTAATAATACCAAACAAGACCAGACAAGACTAGTTAATTTTAAAATAAAATAAACAAATACACGCATACTAGGTGGGCCATTCAAAATGAAACAGAGGGATTTTCGGATAGTTAAAGATTAATATTGACTGGAATTGGTATTCTGTTAATGCAAGAGAAGTGTTGTTAAACCCCAGCTTGTGTGAAATATCAATGTAATTGAAATGAAGCTAATTAATTAAATTATTTATTACCAAATGGAAACATTTCTAACGGTTGTCCATTTATGTAAATTAAACGGCATGTGCAAAGAAATGTCAATAAATTGCTTGTGAAAATTGTGAGAAAAATATTTTCAAATTTCGAATACTTATCTAGTTATATATACTTATATTACCTTATAATCTAATCATTATAAGGTTTTTCCAGCAAATGGTGTTGTATTGAAATTGAATTACGGTTGGATTTTCTTGGGAAACGTTTCAATTTTCTCGCAGCTCCACTAAAGTTTGATTGACTTGTAAACAAACACTGACCTTAATTTGACTCGGATGGTACGGCTCGAGTAACTAAGAAGGGACCGAGTCGGTCAAGTTCAGTGCAGCTGTCAACGGGTGGTGTTTGTGCTCCGCGAATTTCCAGAAACTTCCCAGGAAAAACTCGCCCACTCGGTGTGAAAATGCTCACGGCTCAAGGGAACAACTCCTAGTTCATCCCAAGCGCATATGCAAGCCCCACGAACTATCAGAAACATCGACAACTTTTAAATATTTCTCGGCGATTTTTCTGACTTCAGTTTGCATTTCATTTCCAGCGGTTACGTAATTTCAAATACAAAATAAACATATAACATACACATTTCGGGTCGTGTCTGTCCTTGTCTGGTCTAATTATTAGAAATATTTCTAGCAAAAGTAATAGATTATTTATTTGTCTACCATTTTATTTCCAGTGTTTATCTAGTTTTGAAATTATTTACATACCTTACAAATATTTTTATATTAAAATTAAGAAATTTTATGGAAATCTGATGTTTTTATTTAGATTAGACTGTGTAACACATGACTTAATACAGGACCAAACACGACTATACAAGACTAGATAAGAGTAGACAATTCTTAATAAAACTAGACAAGCCCAAACAGGTTATACAAGACCAGACAAGAATAGACAAGACCAGACGAGAACAGACAAGACAAGATAACACCAGACAAGGCCTGACTAGACTAGACAAAACAATACAAGACCGCAGGAGACTAGACAAGATCAGGCAAGAGCAGACAATACCAGATAAGACGAGTCTAGACAATACCAGATAAGACGAGTGACGACCAAACAAGACCAGACGAAACCAAACAAGACAAGACTAGACAAGACCAGACAAGATCAGACAAGACCAGACAACACCAGACAAGACTAGACAACACCCCAGACAAACGCAGGCAAGACCAGACATGACTAGACAAGACCAGACAAGATCAGACATGCTAAGATAAAACATTTTAACATTATTATTTATTACTATTTTAACATTAACAAGTGCAGGGTCATTCCACATCCACTCCACACTGGGTCTAAACTAAAGTGATCACATTTTCATTGAGACAAAGCGGGACAAAATTATAATTTATTTAGAATAGAGAACCAGTAATTAAAAAAACATATTTTATTGTCTTTTTAAATTTATATTTATTATTTTTATTATAAGTTTATTTATTATAAGTGAGCTATTTCAATTTTTATTGAAATTTATTGAACTGCAATAACATTTTTTTTTAATTTTAACTATAAACATATAGTATTTCTATTTCGTACTACGCTACGAACATAGGATGTTTTTGTTATTAAGTGGACGTTTGCTAATAGTAGTACTAGTGATAATCAGTTTGACTTGATTTTTGACACCAGCTACAATCACAATTTTTGTTTAAAAATTCTTGCGAAAAAATGCCAAAACCTAATTTAGAACATGTGACACGTGTCTAAATAAAAACTTCGTAGGGAAGTGCAGTTTCCGCTTAGTATCAATTGCAACACCGATATCATTAATACTGCCAAAGAATTGCCGAATTCACTTTTAAGAATAGTGGTATATTTAGAATAGTAGTAAATTTGTTCAGTTCATAATAATTGTACTTTATTAATGTGTTGTATAAAGATAAAGAATAATTCATTCAAAATGTTTCCATTGTTGAAGTTCTTAAATTTTTGTAATAACTCGCTTATTTTTGAATTTCTAAAAAGGTTAAATAGCTCAGTTATTGTGGAGCGGAAGTTAGTAATAATTATTGGTAGCTATAAAAATATTTGTAAAAAACAATAATTTGAACATTATGATTTTTAATTAATTTAATTTTTTTATTAAAAAAAAAATGATTTTCTTTAACGGGCATGAATGAATAGTAACGGGCATGAATATTTTGGATCCGAGTGAATACTTTGCAATAGATTCGGATCATTTATTAAAATGTCGTAAAATTTCTCACATGAATTGATCAAATAGACCTTTTCATAGTTGAATTTTTTTTGTGCACTTGTGTCAATTTCCGCTATGTTTTGATCGAACTTTTTGACGTATAACCTTATTATTTGCCCGAAACTTTCATATTCCAGCCTTTAAAACTTGGCGTATGCGCATGCGCTTAACTAACCGTAAAAAGGTCTATTATTGTTAACGATTAATATAGATTTTAAAGTTTAATGTTCAACTGCGTTTTTTCAGTTGTTCATAATTTATTGATACCAGAAAAAACACTTTCTGTTGCTGCATTTGTTCCTGGAAGGGAAGCCGTCTAATCTACAATTTTCAAAATATTTTGATAAGGTTTATTATTGTGTTTTAAATGAAGCAATAATGAAGCTCCGTCCATGTTTTGTCTGTTTCCACATATGCAGACAAACAACATTTAATTTTTTCAGGAGAAACGTATCTTTTTACCAATAACTCCTCATCAAAAAGATCATTTTCGCAAATATTATTTTTTGGAAAATGGTTACTAATATTTCACATAATCGCATAAAATCCTCACCTTTTTTAATGTCACCCAATGGAAATTTCAGGTGCCATTAATCGGCCGGATTTTCTTAAAGAAGTCAGAATTTTTTATAAATGCTTGGAATATCTTGAAGAATGAACAATTCAATTCGAGGATATTAAAACTATTCATTCATTCATTGGGTGACATTTAAAAAGGAGATTTTATGGGAATATGTGGAAAAATCTTATATATTACAGAACATTTAAAAAAAGAAATGCAGATGTTTTCTAAAAAGCGGGACATTTTTAAAAATCGGCGGGACGCGAAAATCGGGACGTGTCACTTTAGTCTAAACCTCACGATCTCTGATTTTCCTGAAATTTGGCACAGGTGTATCATTAGTATATACTTGGAAAAATATGCAATTTTATTGAGATGTGTCATGAGTTGACATTTGAATATTACAGAGTTACATAATTTTAATTTTATGTTACGGAGCTGTAAATTTCACATAATTGGACACAAAAACAGAGAACAACCACTTTTTGAATTGCTGTAGAATCTTTCCTAACTGAGTTAGAGACTTGGAATTGATGGCATTTTAAGTATTTTTCATACTCTTTCCTATGATTTACAACACTATATAGGTTAAGTTAAGAAAAAAAATCTTAAAGCCCATTTTAAATTTCTTTTCAGAAAGTACTTATTTTAAAATTTCCAAATTAATTCCTAGACTTAATTTTATTTCTTTAATTTTATTTCTAAATTAATTCCTAAAAACCTATGACTAGCTAGTATTGTTGTAAACCACAGGTCAAAATATAAATTTGGGCAATGGATGGTTTCATTGTTAAGAAAATTGAACTTCCATTTGCATTAATTCAACTCTATAATCCAACAACGCTATATTGATATTAATGAAAATAAACAAAAGTTACTATAGTTACTATTAATAAAAGTTATACTATTAAATAATAAGACAAATGAAACCTTCTCAAACTTAATAGTATATTACGTAACGAGAGTTGTAAGAAGCATATTACTTACGAGCGGAACAGTTAATACTTCCGCGAGTACGTAATTGCCTTACAACTCGAGTTATGTACTATATTTTATCTAGGACCACACGAAATTGTTTCTGTTTTATAAGAAAAATATGTTTGATTGAACAAATTTATTTCTTATTAGGTTGTTTATTTAATTAGGTTATTTTTAGGTTATGTTCATTATTTAACATTATAATAAACAAACAGTTGTATTTTCATATATAACGGTTACTCGACATTATTTAACTTGATAGAAATGAAAATAAATACATTCTTAATGGTTACATACTTTAGTACTTATTTGGGTTAAACCGGAATAAAAGTGCTCATAGATATAGGCAACCCAATGTACGCAATGTCAATTTCAGTTTGAATTGTGGCACGGGGGGCGCTGAACGCATGAGCACGTAGTAACAGCTCTCAACCAATCAACGAATCGTAAACCAAACGCACGTGTGTGTTATCAAACATAACTTACCATTAATCTGTTACATACGGGTGTGTTATGATGTATTTACATAGTCCACGCACTGTACAATAATGGGCATTTACAATAGTGGTCGTAGATAAAATCCTTTACTTTCTACATCGTCTTCACCGATCAATATCCGATTTTTGCATCTCTCGGCGTTACTCCTGATAACACTAGCAAAAACAAAGAGGTTTCTGTGTTGTACTCATTTACCAAATCTGAGCTCGCAGACAAACTGGTCATCTTTGCAAGCCATCCAAGACCCTGATGTTTTTATTGATAAAACCAAATCGTTAATTAAATCAATCAATATTGGTTTGTGAAAGGAACGAATGATGTTCATGTTTTTATATCAAATTTTATATATGATAAGATTTATAAGAATTTGCCAACAGTTTTACCTTTCTTAGATCTTGCAAAAGCATTTGACACTGTGAATCACCAAATATTGTTGGACAAACTCTAGAGATTTGGAATTAGGGGTATTCCTCAGCAACTGCTGAAAAAATATTTGTCCAATAGAGTTCAGAGTGTCAAAGTGAACAATTGTGTATGTGAAACTAGAACGGCTAGAGTTGTGATTCCACAAGTTACTATACTAAGTCCGCTACTCTTTATCATCTACTTAAATGACATTTTCATTGTTTTTCTGAATTATGTCATGGTTTTATATACTGATGATATGGTAATTTTAAGTTCTGGAAAGAACTGGAATGAAGTTAGAAGTCGACTATCTCGGGGTAAATCAACTATCACTTTATATACATAAATGGACTTACAAGACTACAACAGACTAAGAGGACTTGAAAAGAGTTGGAAAGACTTTGCAAGACTACACGGAAAAAAGTACACTTTAAAAATTACAGTTTAAATAGTAGCAGCGGCTTTACGAATACAAATTTGAAAAAAATTCAGTCGCACACCGTAATTTTTAAAACTTATTTACTAATAATATCGGAAACTGTAATTTTAACAGAAGCAATTTGTTAAAATTTACTATTTGAAACTGTAATTTTTAAAGTATACTTTCTTCCGTATTGACAAGACCAGTCAAGATCATATAATACCAGACAAAACAGGATAAGACCAGACAAAACCAGATAAGGCCAAATAAAACAAGGCAAGGCCAAACAAGACAGATATGACCTGACAAGGCGGGCAATACCAGATAAGACTACACAATACCATTCGAGACCACACGAGACAAGACGAGGCAAAGCCAGAAAAGACTTGACAAGAACAGACAAGTCTAGAGAAGACAAGAGTCAACAAGGCTCAATAAGATAGGACAAGGCGAAAATGGACCGGACCGGGTTATACATGGTTAGACAAGACTAAACTAACGTAAGGATAATATATTATAAAAATCTTTTAAATGCAAGCCAAAAATAAAATAAAACTTGTTTGTATTTCCAAGAATTATTCTTCAGTTTCGAATTCGAATTCAGTTTCCTGGTATTCTCCCTCCGTTTTGGCGGCTGCGGCGCCTTCGGCCTCGTCCCCCGCGTCCTCCGTCTGAGCGATCTAAAAATACACCGGAGCGAGAATTACCCAACACACATTATTTACTCGTTTAATTAGTGTCAATTAACGCGCGACCTTCGCACGTCTGTTTACCTATGCGAAATTAAAACAATCAGACTTTGAGTTACCTCTTGACTGGTCGAGGGCAGCCCGTACATCGGGTTGTCGAAGGATCTCTGCGGTTCCTCTTCAAACGTTCTTTCGAACGACAATCCTCCGTCCTCTTTGTTCTCGAAACGCGCAAACACGAATGGACGAAAGCCTTCCGATTTCCATATCCTAACAAAGCATTTATTAAATTATGGATTTAATAGAATTTAATAGTTTTTGATTTTACCTATTTAGTCCACCTAGGCTGTAAGATTCTCCTAATCCCATGTAGTAGACGTAAATGGCGCCCATAAATGTTAGCGTGAAAATAAACGTTCCGAAAACTATTGCAAATACGACGCCGGTGGAATCGCGTCGCGGCGCTCCGGACGTGTGAACATGTAGTAGTTTGACTTGTAATTTTTGGTTGGATTGCAAAAATTCTTGTAGTTCCTCGGCAACTTTAGTCGAGATGCCTGAGTATCTTTCTTTGTCCACTATGACTAGTTGCAGTTCGCCATCATCATTGTCCATATGGTGGATGTGGTAATCTATACCTTTATAGCGCTTCATGTGGTCGTTTAGTCTGGAAACTCCAGAATTTGTGTAGAAAAGATCGACTAAGGCGCCTGAAAAATATTGAGATGAAACCCGATTTTGATTCACTATTTTTAATTTACCGCAAATTTTGGTGCAATGTCCTTGAGGTTGAATGGGATTTTGACATTCAGTTTCATCCGGTCTAGTTTCCTTAATATCGCTACACGCCTCACTATATTCGTAAACTAATTCTGGACCCAGATAGTGACGGTCCTCGTAGTTTTCGTGACAACTGCACGTCTCGTGGTCGTTGCAAATATTTCCCTCAATCGGTATTTGGTTAGGCGAATACAACATTGTCACTAAATACAATTAAAGGTCGATTCCCATATGCGCGACACTCAGCTACGCGATGTCGTGCGACATTGCATGTCAAATAATTATTACATTGTTTAAATGGGCACGTCGCGTAGCTGTCGCGAGCCATAGTGAGAACGTGCCCATTTGAAACAATGTAATCATTATTTGACAGACGATGTCGCGTGACGTCGCGTAGCTGAGTGTCGCGTATATGAGAATTGGCCTTAATTCTAGATGTATATAATTCTAAATTAACAAGTTTACATGCACTAAAACTGTTGGCTTACCTTCCGTTGAGTCCACGTAGTTTTCAAGATCTTCGGTTTTGGTGAATGTCTGTCCTTCCATTTTCACCGATTTCACCGGAAATATGCTCTGATATACTATTGTAAACGAGGAATCTTCCGGAAAAACAACATCGTCGTATCGACACGGCACCCGGTCCATATCCGGTATCGCCTTGTTGGGCAAAGGGTTCCAACTCCTTGGATCCAACCAATCTCCAAAATGCAATGTCTTAAGTTTAATACCTAGAAAAACGAACCTGAATTCTACACACTCATTCCACTATTTTATTCTAGTTCTGTTATTAAATTTACATTTTTTGTCTTTGGGATTGAAAACGATTCTCTTGCCGTTGTTCAGCAGTATTCCTCCGTCATATGGCAGGATAATCCTGCTGAGTTCTGCTGATCCCATCGCAGCTAAATAATTGGGATATTCTGCCATGATTAGTCCTTGACACCCCGTGGATGCTTCCCAGTTATCCTTGTTCAAGACATTCGAGTTATGTATCCAGGTACGCACACGACCATCCACAATCCCTTAAAATATTAACATGAAAATGCGGTTTTAGTTTTGTCTGTCTAGTCTTGTCTGTCTAGTCTTGTCTGTCTAGTCTTGTCTGTCTAGTCTTGTCTGTCTAGTCTTGTCTGTCTAGTCTTGTCTGTCTAGTCTTGTCTGTCTAGTCTTGTCTGTCTAGTCTTGTCTGTCTAGTCTTGTCTGTCTAGTCTTGTCTGTCTAGTCTTGTCTGTCTAGTCTTGTCTGTCTAGTCTTGTCTGTCTAGTCTTGTCTGTCTAGTCTTGTCTGTCTAGTCTTGTCTGTCTAGTCTTGTCTGTCTAGTCTTGTCTGTCTAGTCTTGTCTGTCTAGTCTTGTCTGTCTAGTCTTGTCTGTCTAGTCTTGTCTGTCTAGTCTTGTCTGTCTAGTCTTGTCTGTCTAGTCTTGTCTGTCTAGTCTTGTCTGTCTAGTCTTGTCTGTCTAGTCTTGTCTGTCTAGTCTTGTCTGTCTAGTCTTGTCTGTCTAGTCTTGTCTGTCTAGTCTTGTCTGTCTAGTCTTGTCTGTCTAGTCTTGTCTGTCTAGTCTTGTCTGTCTAGTCTTGTCTGTCTAGTCTTGTCTGTCTAGTCTTGTCTGTCTAGTCTTGTCTGTCTAGTCTTGTCTGTCTAGTCTTGTCTGTCTAGTCTTGTCTGTCTAGTCTTGTCTGTCTAGTCTTGTCTGTCTAGTCTTGTCTGTCTAGTCTTGTCTGTCTAGTCTTGTCTGTCTAGTCTTGTCTGTCTAGTCTTGTCTGTCTAGTCTTGTCTGTCTAGTCTTGTCTGTCTAGTCTTGTCTGTCTAGTCTTGTCTGTCTAGTCTTGTCTGTCTAGTCTTGTCTGTCTAGTCTTGTCTGTCTAGTCTTGTCTGTCTAGTCTTGTCTGTCTAGTCTTGTCTGTCTAGTCTTGTCTGTCTAGTCTTGTCTGTCTAGTCTTGTCTGTCTAGTCTTGTCTGTCTAGTCTTGTCTGTCTAGTCTTGTCTGTCTAGTCTTGTCTGTCTAGTCTTGTCTGTCTAGTCTTGTCTGTCTAGTCTTGTCTGTCTAGTCTTGTCTGTCTAGTCTTGTCTGTCTAGTCTTGTCTGTCTAGTCTTGTCTGTCTAGTCTTGTCTGTCTAGTCTTGTCTGTCTTGTCTGTCTAGTCTTGTCTGTCTAGTCTTGTCTGTCTAGTCTTGTCTGTCTAGTCTTGTCTGTCTAGTCTTGTCTGTCTAGTCTTGTCTGTCTAGTCTTGTCTGCCTAGTCTTGTCTGCCTAGTCTTGTCTGTCTAGTCTTGTCTGTCTAGTCTTGGCCTCCAGTTTTGTCGCTCTAGTCTTATCTTTCTTGTTTGTCTCTGTTGTCTTGTTTGTATAGTCTTGTTTGTATAGTCTTGTTTGTATAGTGGTGTCTATCTAGACTACATATAGACTTACCTAAAATTAATAAGAGTAAGTATGTGCTCATTGTAACGTTCGTTATAAACTAATTAATGATTTTTAAAAGGATTAAATTTAGTGTAACGTGAGATTTAGGAGGCGTAGATTTCCAATATGTTTGCTAATACTAATGAATTGAATATAGTGCATAGGTGTTTGTTTATTTAGTTTTAGTCAATATTTTGACCGATTTAATTAAAGCTATTTACTACAGTTACAGTTATATTGTTATCTACAAGGTGAGGTAATTCCGAGGTCGGTTTAGTTTGATTAGGTCAAGTTTTTCTAAATATTTTGATTTATTTAAACGTGTCGGTAACAGTGGTTTCTAAAATGTAGCAATTTTTAATCAATCAATTCTAATTAGTTCTAGGAACTTTATATTATTTTTACATAAGTATTACTTAACTTCCAATGCGGTTCAAAACAAATCCGATAATGTTTTTAATGTATCTGTTTGTTGATACAATGTTGTTTTCTAAAAAAGTTTAAGCCTTAAACCCTATTTTAAGGTTTAAAGGAAATATTTTCGAATACTAGAAGATGTGTGAATGAAGAAAGAATACTAAAAACTTTTGTATTTACTTTTTTCTACTCACACATTACAATGAACACATTAACAAATACAATATTGTATGTGAAGGATGCCATTATTATAATCGTATGTAAAAGTATCCAAATCGTGCGTAAAAGTCCAATGTAAATCAAATGGAGTTTCATTATTAAACGATTTCTGTTTGTTTTACTATGGAAATAAACAGAATGGTTATGGCTACTATGGAAACTTGCGTCACAAAACAAAAATGCACTCATTGCGATTAAAACTTCGCAACGCATGCACGAAAGTCCTTGTTCACACACTTTTATCATAAACTATTATTTTTAGCTCGTAAGCTATGGTGATTAACTTGTGGCCCAAAACTCCATGACTTCTTCCATTGTTGGATACGCCTTATCTAGACTGAATTTAAAAAATTCTAGACAATTTAAAAATTAAAATTCTTTCAGCTTAATAAAGTTGGAACTAGGGTTTGACGGTTTTTCAAACCCGGTTTTAAAAAACCGGTTTTTAAAATAAATTTGTCACTTTTGAAAACCGGTTTTTAATCTAAGAAAACCGGTTTTAAAGTATTCAAATTACGTAAGACTTAATTTTGACATAACTTATTTGTTTTGCTTTTCATTGTAAGCTAACTTAACCGACTTATTTTATGTTAGTACATATGGGCAATCCGTCACGAGTCGTGATATTTTAAAGTGAAAACAGGAAAAAAAATATAAAGTCGTCATAGTTGGTAAAAATTTCTTCTCTCAAAATTTAATGTAAAATAAAAAGTTCTGGCTTCTGTCTAATGGGATTTTAAATAAAACACAGGGTGTTAAAACAATCTATATTTTCTTTCTCAACGTTTCGTCATAAATTATGTCTTTATGAAGCATCGTTCCAGAATTATGAAGTCACCGTTCAGTGGATATCTAAGTTTTTTAAAATCCTATTTTCTTAGGAGAAATTAAAGTTAAAGTTAAATAAAGATAAATAATATTTGAGGTTTTTATTTCATTTTTAGTTATTTTGTATAAATAATGTGTAATCCTAAAATTTTTCTATTTATTTTGACTTTGATATCGTTTTTTGTTATTTTATATAAATTACATAAAATATTTTTCTTTATTCTATTTTTTTGACAAAAATTCGAAAACCGCCTAAAACCGGTTTTAGGTAAATCTGGAATTCGAAAACCGGTTTTTAAAGAAGTCGGTTTTTGTATAAACGCTTTTTTGAAACAACCTGAATATATAAATATATTCAACCTTTCCGGAGCTCCATAACACTAATGTGTATTTTTAGGATTACCAAAAACAAATCTCATGTGAAATTTGTCAGTTATTTTATAGCTTGCAGTCCACCTCCGTGGCACTCAACAAAAACCAGAAAAATAGCATTGTTTTTTAAGATCAAGTCTTTCCGATAACTTAAGTGGATTATCAAAAATAGAAAAAAAAATGCAACCATTCGGAGTAATTGAGTTCTAGTTTAAATGCTAGATAAACAGACATTCGATTTTGATGTTATCTGTAGACGCGTTTCGAGATTTATATCTCATCAGTACAGCTTTGCTTTTATGAACAACAATTTGTAAACCACTTTCTTGAAACCCATGTGGATGATTAGGGTTAGATATTTTTACTTTAACATTTCGTGAGAGAGACATGAACTTATTGATTTAAATGATAAATTGATTTAAATTACAATAGCAGGTTATTGAATTAAATGATAATTTAGAATTGGTAAAACCATAATACATAATAGGTTCGGATCCCTGACCTGGACTAACGTGTAAAATATTTGTCACAATTTCTATTATGAGAATCTAAATCTAGTCCAAATCTGCAACAAATTGCATGTGATTTTTATTAACTTGCTATCTTCCAACTTATACTAGCGCCAGAGAACAAATCTACTTTTGCGTGGATATATTTGTTTACGATTGGTAATGTTTGTGTATAAAAAGTTTCGCTAACTACACGCTAATTAAATGTATTACACGCGTTTTTTTGTCCGTTTCATTGTCAAATGTTACGCAACGCGCTGCGTTTCCGATGTGCATGCAGTCGACTAGGCAATTAGTTAGACAATGAGAATGATTAATTAGAAAGAAATAATGTTTTTGCGGATGTTTTACTAGAATTAGCGACTATTTTCAAATCCTTGAAATGAAATAGAAAATGTATGGATTACCACGTGGTAACGGTCGCAATAATCATTGTTTTTTATTATTGTCGTTGAAACAATCGAGAGAACGAACAATTTAGTTAATTGAGTTTGTTTGACGGCGACTTGCGTAAAACTAAATTTTGGTGCGAAGTGAACGAGTTGAGGAAATTAAAAGCGAAAGTTTCAGTCCACTTGTTTTGTTTTTTAACTTTTGGTTTACTTTATTTGTAACAAAAGATTGGAATTTACGCTAATTTAAGCTACTAACAAACACTAACAATCTAAACCAGTGCTGCCCACCTGTACTTATATAAAAAATATTAACGAAATATTACGACTTTTCAAGGTTGTAATAATGTTGTAATTTATTTATTTACAGAAGTCGATATATTTAGAGTAGAAAAAGACGGAAATTTTGCGCTAATTTCACAAAAAATAAAACAGAACGTGTGTTTCGCTAATGGACAAATGTTATATTAATACTTCATTAAACAACAAAACACTTCAAACGTGCGAAACGTTTATCAATTTGTTTTATAGCTTTAGATAACCTGTTTTCATCGAAAGCATGCTAAATTGAATGTCTGTTTATCTAGCATTTTAACTAGAACCCAATTACTCCGAATGGTTGCAATTTTTTTTCTATTTTTGATAACAGAAAAATTGTATACTTGCGATTAAGTTTTAGGCTTAATTAGTATTATAGGAATAAAATTAGGCGATATCGTTTGGTAAAGTCCACAAGATAAGACAAAACTAGAAAAGATTGGATCCAAGTTAAAACTAGGATTTGTTTCTGTGTAGTCTCTCTAGTCTTGTCTGTCTAGGACATCGATACCATTACGACCTCAGAAGAAATCGAGCAATCCGTAAATAACCTCCTGGGCTCACAGAACTATAAAGCAAGAGTCAAAAACCACACACCAGCATACGACGCAAAACAGATAGCCACAGTAGTAATAAAACAAAACTTGGCAAGTGTCCTAATAGGAGAAGGAAAAATCAAAATAGGATGTATATAATGCAAAATCCAAGAAAGATTAGAAGTGGAGAGATGCTATAGATATTGGGAAACAGGCCACCACGCGACTGATTGCAATGGTCCAGATTTTCAAAGATTGTGTCTGAGATGTGGTCAGGAAGGACACAAGACAAAGGACTGCGAAGAAGAACCACAATGTCTCTCATATGCAATATTAAGGGTCATCGAGCTAACACTGCATTATGTCCTGCATACAGAAGAGCTCTGGCGGAGGCAAGGCGGGAAAGATCACAAAAATGATCCAAATACTTCAGATAAATATTGCGAGATGCCGCGCAGCACACGACATACTGATCGCTACGGCCCAAGAGCTAAAAGCGGATAAATAATATGTGCAATAATATGTGAGCCAAACAAAAAACTTGCAACTAATGCTAAATGGTTCACAGATGATAAAAAGGACACAGCGATCTGGATTAAAAACCTCAGCCGTGTTAAATTCCAGCTAAGGACTAGGCTTCGTATGGGTATAGTTGTCTGAACTCATAATATATAGCTGCTATTTCTCACCCAACAAATACATTGAACATCTGTCAAAGTCTCTTAAAGTTCTAAGCCAGAGCATTAGGTATCAAAGAAAACTAATGCCGCATCTTCTAAGAATCTTTAGAAGTAGTTTAGCGCTCGGATACATACCGGAGCTATGGAGAAGGGCTAAGGTGGTATTCATACTGAAGGCGGGGAAGAAAGACACCACTCAACCGAAGTCATTTAGACCCATTAGTCTAACATCTTCTATGTTAAAACAATGGAAAAGGTAATCGATAATTATTTTAGGACAATAGTGTTGGTAGGTGCACCACTAACAACTGTCAGCATGCATACAGAGCAGGGAAATCAAGAGAAACTGCCTTGTATCAGCTGACAGATCAAATAGAAGCAGCACTAGAGACAAAGGAAGTAGCGATATGTGCCTTCTTGGATATAGAGGGAGCCTTTGACAATACCTCACACGAGGCTGTCAAAGCGGCCCTCGACAGAAGGAATATCGACAATACTATCTCAAATTGGATAGGAGAAATGCTGAGAACCAGAACGGCGGAGACACAAGTGGGAAGAGACACCATTAAGATCTCCACAACTCGAGGGTGCCCACAGGGAGGTGTGCTATCACCGCTAATGTGGCGCCTGGTAGTTGATGAACTACTGGCTAGGCTGAACGTCCTAGACATCCAATGTCAAGGTTACGCCGATGACATAGTCATAATGGCCAGAGGGAAGTTTGAGGGAACGCTCTGTGAAATCGTTCAGAGAAGCTTCAAAGTAACTAGTAGTTGGTGTCAAACAGTGGGACTGAGACCCAACCCGAACAAAACCACGGTGATACCATTTACTAGAAGGAGAAAACTAAACTGCCTACAGCCCATACTGCTAGATGGGAGGGCAGTAGAATACATACAGGAGATAAGGTATCTGGGTATCACACTAGATAGCAAACTCCTATGGAATAGACACGCTGAGGCAGCGGTAGGTAAAGCCAAACGCGCTCTAATGTTGTGCAGGAATCTGGCAGGAAAAACGTGGGGTTGTAACCCAACAATCCTGCGATGGATGTACACCATGATAGTGAGACCTGCGATCACTTATGCGATATAGAACCAAGCTGGCCTCTGAGGAAACAGCTTGAAAAGATTCAAAGACTGGCGTGCGTCTGCATCACGTGGGCGATGGGGTCGTGTCCGACAGCAGAATTGGAGCTGCTGCTGGATCTGACTCCGCTGCACCTTGTGGTGGAAAGGGCCGCCAGATCGGCGATCGTAAGGTTCAGCAAGGAAGGAATGGGCAGAGGTAAAATAATCGGGAGCAGAGACCGAAACAGCCTCTCTGCCAAGATCCCCTGGCTGGAAGCACCAAAAGACGAAATGGTATGCAAATACCACTTCGAGAAAAACTACACAGCAATGTGTAGTAGTAAAGCCGATTGGAGCGACGAATACTCAGCATACCACATAGAGCAAAATGCTATCAAGTGGTATACAGATGGTTCGAAGACAAAGGAAGGTTCTGGTGCAGGAGTGTTTGGACCTCGTACCAAATTCTTCGAATCCATGGGAACATGCCCAAGTATCTCCCAAGCAGAGGTACACGCAATCGAAAGATGTGCACAGTTTAACCTCGACAGGAATTATCGCAAAAAACGAATTGTTATCCTGTCAGACAGCCATCAAGCCCATTAGCTCATATACCATCAGATCCAAACTGGTATAGGACAGTGTGGGAAAGCTAAACGAGCTTGGCAAAAACAATAAAGTAACGCAATACTGGGTACCAGGACTGGTATAGACGGAAACGAAGAAGCCGATCATCTAGCAAACAAGGGATCCAGTAGTCCCTTTATAGGCCCGGAACACTTTTGTGGCATGAGTGTGAACACCATCCACAAAATTTTAGATGAAGAAACAAGAGAACAATGGATGAAAACCTGGAAGGAACTTCCAGGGCTAAGGCAGTCCAAAGTGATGCTGGTATCTTTTAACCAGAAAAGAAAAAAAGCTTGCCGGAAATTAAGCAGGAACACGCTTAGAATTCTGACGGGACAATGCAGACTTAGGAAACATCTCAAGGCCCTAGGCCTAGAGAAGGATGACGGATGCATATTCTGTGGTTCAGCAGAGGAAACCCCCATACATCTGCTCAAAGACTGCGGAGCACTACTCCGCAAGAGACAGATGTACCTCGGGGCTCACTGCTTGAACACAGGGGAACTGCAGGCCTTGAATCTCACCCAGATTCTGAAATTCCTAAAGGAATCAGGATTGGAGGAGGTCCCATACAGTCACACAGTCTTCCCCACACAGTCCCATACCAGTTTGGATCTGATGGTATAAGAGCTAATGACCTTGATGTCAGCTTGGCTGTCTGACTCAAAATGGGTAAGTACACCAACGCTTGGAGGAGGGAGGGGTACAATAGATCTATAAAGGTCGCAGTACAAGTCGTCACCACCATATCTACAATCTACATCTATCAAAGAAAAATGCGTATGATTATAGCCAGTGATTTCAACGCAAATTCCCCCTATTGGCCAAGCCCCAAACCAAGACGAAAGAGGAAATATCGTTAATTAGACTCAATTCTAATTTCCTCTCACACGTTCGTGAGGGGAAACTCGTGTTCAATCATAGACGTTACCTTCTCCACAAACCCTCTAGGTGCCAGGCTTCTGAGTACTTGATGGAGAGTATGGAGTGTTAGGCTGGAGAATGCTTGATAAGAAAACCCTTAGCGACCACCGTTACATCCTCTATAAAATAAGTGATAATCTAAGACCAAAAAAAAAAACGACACACTGCAACAAGTGAGCTGGACCCTGAAATTTCTGCATGAAGAAAAAACTAAGGAATGCCCAAAAGAACTAGAAAATATCAACACAGAAAATGCCGATACCCTGGTTCAATTGATGAAAGAAGTATGAGATGCTATCCTGACCAAGAAAAGTCACAAAAGTAACAAGTCAGTATACTGGTGGACCGACGAAATTGCTGACACTGGAGTTGCCTTCGTTTCCGCCAGAAGAAACTTCCAACGCCAAAGCACGCGAAGAAAAGTCAAACTGTTTAATCAAGAATATAAGCGAGCAAAAAAGGAGCTACGCCAACTCATAAAGAAATCCAAACAAAATCCCTGGAAATAACTATGCGCGGAGCTAAATAAGGACAGGGCACATGGGGAGACGCTTTCCAAATTATAAGAAGGAACCTAAAATTTCAACCGAAAAATCTACCAACGACAATGGAAAGAGTGCGTTAGGTAGCAGACGTGCTATTCCCAAAACATCCCTCTTTCGGCTAGATGCAATCTGAAGACGAAACTACGCCTCTTTTACGGCAGAGGGGCTATTGACCACGAGCAAGCGTATCAAAAATAGCAGAACACCAGGCCCTGATGGAATACCACCTGAGATCGTGAAGATAACCACTAATCAACAAACTAAATTCGTTCTAAATGTAGTGAATAGCCTATTAACTGCCGGAAGCTTCCCAGCTAGATTGAAGCAAGCAAGACAAGGAGATAAAACATTCGTGAATCCAACATCTTTTAGGCCTATCTGTCTTTTGTTTGTGTCCGGCAAACTTTTGGAGCGTCTCTTGCTATCACGATTAAAGAGAGAACTCGAGGCGGGAGTCGGACTGTCGGAAAATCGATATGGGTTTAGGGAAGGTAGATGCACCTTCAACGTCCTAAGCGCCGTATTGGAGATCGTAGAAAAGGTCAAACGTGGCACTATAGAGGACTATAGTTCATTTTTTTAAGAATGCAGTACAGGGAAGATAGAGCTTATTTTACCTTGTTCTCTGATTGGCTTAAATCGAGGAAAAGTTCACACCGACGATATTTACTTCTCCATCTCAACCTCTTCTCTCTCTTTCTTTTTACGTACATTTGCAGCTGTTGGTTGTCAATGGCTGCCGAGTAAATTCACAATTGTCATCTGATCTGTTTGTATCATTTAGATTTTTTGCTTTTTTCTCCATTTATTTGTTTGTATTTTATTACTATTGCTGCCATTTGGAGTATTTAATCAATAATAATAAGATATTCAATGAAAAAATTAATAAGTTGCCAATTTTTTATTCAAGTAACTATATTTGAATTTAGCGCCAAATTTTGTAACTAGATTGAACATTTGTCATAGTGTAAATCAGGTTTCTAGTTACTGCTTTCTTAAAAAAATGGACTATAGGCACATGTGTGCTCTCCTAAAATTTGATGTTAGGAATGCCTTTAACAGGAAACATGAACAGTTTGACAATAAAGGACATATCTCCTTATCTACTACGAATAATAAGAAGCTACCTCAGCAGTATAAGCATGCTACTACTAGGAGACCGGAAAATAGAAGAACGACAAATTAGTAGTGGTGTCCCTCAGGGCTAAATTCTAGGACCTACCCTGTGGAATATCCTACAAGACGGAGTATTAACAATGACGCTACCTTTGGTAGCTACCATAATCGGCTTCGCGGATGATATTGCACTAGTCGTAACAGAGAGAACTGAACTAGAGCCGATGCAAACAGCAAACTACGCAATAAAACAGATCAGTGCATGGATGAAATCGAAGAACCTAGGCTTCGCGCCTAAAAAAACTGAATCTGTCTTTTCACAGTTCAAAGGCAACTTAGGCGCGTAAAACTGGTGTAAGTGGAAGAGATGATAGTAGCACCAAAAGATACCATCAAATGCCTCGGAATAGTTCGCGTATTCAAATCGCCGAGCACGATCCTCCCGTCTTGTGACTGGAAGTTCGGAACCTCTTGAAATTCGAAGCCTGCATTGGGCGGTTTGTATATTGACGTGACTGTGAAGGACTTTACCTCCGCTGTGAGAATCTCAATGTTGTCGTGTGATGTGAATGCCGCAGATCGGATTTCAAGATCAGGTCTTGCAAATATGGCGCTTCCGTACTGATCTTGGGGCCTTTCCAAGACCAGTCTCATTCCCGCGACCTTAGGTCTCCGTGCAGTGGGGCTTCTATGGGTGTCTTGGATTACAAAGATGTCGCACTTGGTGGCTCTTGTTATGTCAGATATCCTTTATAAGGGTTATCCTTTTCGGCGTATACCGGGTGTCCCATTTTAATCCGCCAGTAGCGATAATTATGAACGAGTGCATTGAAGCAAAAAGTGTTCTGAATAAAAGTTAACGGTTATGAGGGGGACATCTGATGCCGTCGACTTTGCCCCCCCCCCCCCCCAAGAGCCCCAGGGAGGGGGCGGGAACAGGGGGCAACTTTAAAATCTATAATGGAAACCCCTATTTTTTATTGCAGATTCAGATAGAGCGTTAAAAAGTAGGTAAACCTTATTCGGGTTGTTTTCCAAAATTTTTGATAGATGGCGCTGCAAACGTGATGTCCCATTTTATTCCGCCAGTAGCGATAATTCTGAACCACTGCATTGAAGCAAAAAGTGTTGTGAATAAAAAGTTAATGGTTATGAGCGGGACATCTGATGCCGCCAACTTTGCTAACCTCCCAGTCCCCCGGAGGGGGCGGGAACAGGTAGCTCAGGAGAATTTTAAATGGAAACCCCTGTTTTTTTTATTGCAGATTTGCATAGAGCGTTAAAAAGTAGATAAATTTTATCCGGATTGTTTTCCAAATTTGTTGATAGAAATGTGTTTTTAATCAATTAAATAGCAAAATTAATTACATAATTGTTATTATTACTTAAGACTCGCTCACAACATTACAAGTTTGTTTTTCTCTCACCGCGCCCAAAAGACCCCTATTTTATATTGCAGATTCGGATCTACAAACGTCAAAAAGTAAAAAATCAACAATTTTGGAAAACTAGCCGGATAACATTTACCTACTGTTTAACGCTCCATTCAAATCTGCAATAAAAAATAGGGGTTTCCATTTAAGATTTTAAAGTTGCCTCCTGTTCCCGCCCCCATGGGGGGTTGGGGGGCAAAGTCGACGGCATCAGATGTCTCCCTCAAAACCGTTAACTTCAATTCAGAACATTTTCTGCTCCAATGCACTGGTTCAGAATTATCGCTACTGGCGGATTAAAATGGGACATCACGTTTGCGCCATCTATCAACAATTTTCGAAAACAGCCCGAATAAAATTTACCTACTTTTTAACACTCTATCCGAATCTGCAACAAAAAATAGGGGTTTCCATTTAAGATTTTAAAGTTGCCCCTTGTTCACGCCCACCCTGGGGGTCTGAGGGGGCAAAGTTGACGGCATCAGATGTCCCCCTCATAACCGATAACTTTTATTCAGAACATTTTTTGCTTCAATGCATTGGTTCAGAATTATAGCTACTGGCGAATTAAAATTGGACACCCAGTATAAACGAAGCGGCAGCAAAGGACAATGACATGCATACAGCAACGTAGAAGGGCCAAAGAATAGCTCACATAGAGTACTTAGCTCCGTTGTTCAGTCTGTTATGTTGTCGCTCTATGATGGGCTAAAGAACTACAGAAAGAACTTAATCTCCACAAACTCGCAGCCGTCCAGAGGAAAATGTCACTACGTGCATGCGTAAGTAAAATACAAGCGTATTAGCTTGCCTAACTCACAAAATCACACGATTAAAAACCGCGGCGGTTTAGCTATAGTGCGGCGTATGCCTTAAGGAGGATTTCGCGAATGCTTTCAAAATTGGCACCGATGGAGGTAGTAAAGCACCAATTGTGGCAAAATTACAAGCTTGGGAGAAAAAGGGGGAGATTGCGGGTAGTAAATATAAACTGTAAGGAACCAAAGCTTTTATACGGGAATATTACACCCCATAAGAGCAGGATCTTCAAAAAGAATTGCTTAGAAAGACCCTGGTTCTAAAAGAAGGCCACCGGATTAAAGTTGGTTATCGTAAAATTGAAGTTGACGGGAAATTGATGTCGTGGTCAATCAATGCAAAATTTAATGAAGAAGGGGCAGAGGTGTGGAAGGGAAATGGAATATTAAGATGTTGTTTTGGAATGTGGCGGGTTTGAAGAAGAAAAAAAATGAAAACAAGAGACGGATCGTTCACAAGGTTCTTACAGAAGTTCCAATCCATCGGATTGGTGGAGACTTGGTTACAGAAAAAAGGATGGGAGACATACAGGTGCAATCTTCTAAACGATTACAGATGGAGGTTGCAGGCGGCAAAGGAAAGTAGTAGATTTGGTAGCGACTGCTAGAAGTTTTAATTCACTGGACTGGTGGAGACATAGATACAGAGGGGACAGGCAGGAGCAAACGCTGTAATCGTTTGCTCCTGCCTGTCATGGAAGATGCAACCGGCGGAAAAAAGAAATGAATTTGGTAGGGCGAGGAAAGAAATATTACAAGGTACATGACGCAATGTGTAAATCTAAAAGAATACCCGTTGTAACGGAAGGGGTTATGTGGAGGGAAATGAAGTTAGAAAGTTAATGTTCGCAAGTGGCAGGCAATACACAGTAATTACGGTTTTACAGCAAGTAACGAGATGGTCAAGACTAATACAGAAGATTTTACAGAAGAAAGTATGGAAATCGTAATGAAAAGTGAGTCTGACCGCATGCCGGTAAGGGTGTTGTTGCTGCAAATGGAAAGGGAAGGTAGGACGGAGAAATGAATGAGATAAGGGTGTGTCAGATGAATACAGCAGGACATTAGAGATTATATAGTGAGCACAATAGACGATATAGACATTATGGCAAAGAAACTGGAATCAGCTCATGACTGTCCAGTCTTTTCTGTATTATCTTTCTACACTTCTACCGCTTATAAACTATATCGACGATAACTAGGGTCGGAAAATTAAAATTTAAAAAAAAATCTATAAACCCGATAAGCACTACAAAGTATTAAAATTGTCGCTTAAATATTTGCTTAACCTTGTCCATGTATTGTAGATTTAGTATTATCTTGTCGCTCGACTACGTAATAAATCCACAGCACCTACTACGCACGCATCGAGAGCTGAGAATTTTAAAGGTCGTCCTCGTTGTTTTCCCTCAGAAAATTATTAATTCAATATAGATAACGTAAAACTGAAGCCGTTTAGTATTTCGAGTATGTTACCGCTCAGCCTAGTGTTGGTGTTTAGTATGCAAGCGAGTGCGAAGCCTTCGGGACTATATAGGTGAAGTATTTTTCAACTTAGAATTTCGTTTGAGTGATTAAGCCCCCACTAAGTACTTAATATCTTAACCAAAAAATTGTTCGTAATTAATTTGAGTGAACGGTTTCAGTTGGTTTCAATGTATTTAGTGCAGTGCGTGAGCAGCTTATTGCGAGGGTGAGTTTTTTTAAATTGAGTCTAGTTATACACGGAGCGGTTAAACAGGCGATAGCGGGAATCCACAACGGTTTTTTTTTCGTCACTCGGATAAGGATAGATTAGTCGGTTAATTAACATAAATTTAGTTAATAAATGGATTAGATAAAAACTTTAAAAATAAATATTGTAAATAAAATTCATGTTAGGATCATCAGTAATAAAGTTTTATTATAAATGTAGATGTTGTTAAGAAATACTTTCGTTTGTGGAGGATTGCGATGGAAGTTGTTTGAAAGTATCGTCGTTTGAACTTTATTGTCGAATAGTTGAGTGTGTAGAATGCACGCTGTGTGTTTTCGAAAGGAAAATTTTGAAGATTCGCCTCGTAAGATTTTGCTATTTCAATTCGCTTTGTAAGACGACCCGAATTGCGATAATTATCTCACGATTCCCGCGGAGAATATTCGTCTGTTGCAACATCTAGAAAGTCTTCAGCGCTCATCGGAAAACAAATCTTCCAAATAGAATGTTCGGTAAATAATTAGTTAACTAATTGCTATTGAAACTCTTAACGTATAGTAGCGTCATTTTAGCATTTCACCCCGGAATCTAACTGAAGAATCTGAATTTTTGTATAGATCTTTATTTTAGCATTACAAATGTAGTCTCAAAAGTCACATATGCCAACATGTGAGCGTCCTTAGATATTCAAGGTCAAATGTCGCAAAAATCGTGTTTTGAGAAATCGTGTTTTTAAAAAGTTTTTTGAGAATATCTCGTTTTTTCTGCCTCCTACCGTATTTGCATTTATTATAAAAGTTGTAGAGAATAAATTTCTCTACAAATTTCATCTGAGACCTTTTTTTATACGTCGAACTGTTTTTGAGATAGAGGACGCAGTGAAGCGGTCAGCCATACGTACTTTAGCGCAAGGTAAATCCTGAATCCCAAGTTATTATACCGTTTTTTTTACATTGCATTGACCACAAGCTAAAGAACATTGCATCCCTAACTTATGGCAACCACAACGCGAACCACAACCATTCTTGCAATTGCAGAATAATGAAGTGAGTAGTTCATCTGGTGCAGGTGGTAAAAGTGTTGTTACCGGCGTTGGGGTTTCATTTTGTAATACCCAACCCCATTCATGGGGTTGAATTAGAATAGCATTAAAATATATTTAGAATGATGTACTTCATTATTTAATTATTTGTATGTCAAAGATAAGTAATATTTGATGACTATTAGATTTAAAAGAAATATAAATATTATTATAAGTAATTAAGTAAAAAAACGGTATAATGCATTGGGATTCAGGATTTACCTTGCGCTAAGGTACGTATGGCTGCTCATCAGCGCTCCAGCGACCCCTTTTTGACTAATTTGGCTGGGCGGGCTATAGAGATTAGAAACTATGAAGAATAGTGGACTCATCACATATGGATTTTCTTTGAAAGATATTTCTTAAGAATAGATTCAACAAAGTAGAAGTAAATGTCGCATAAAAATTAAAATAATATCAAACTGAAACTAAAGTCTAAATATCAAAGAAATATTTTGCATTTTATTTAAGCCAGGGCTTCTTAAACTTTTTTCATTCGCGACCCCATTTCCGATTGTGATTTTTTTCGCGATCCCATTTTTTTATCCTGACTTATTGATTAGGTAACAATATAATTTTAGAATTTGTTTAGAAACATACAAAAATTAAAAATTGCACATAAAGTTGTAAAAATGTATTTATTATAGTTTCGAAAATTATATACCTATTTTTCATGAAAACAGCATTTTTTGCAATAATGATTTATATTACGAGTCTTAGTCCTTTCGAATATATTCGAGCGCAGCCTTTAAGTGTTTAAATATATAAAAATTAAAGGAAAATTAGTTTTTAATGAGACGGATGTGCTGGTTTTTTACTGCATAACAAACTAAATCTTGGTGTAATATTTGACACTGCTGGACGTAAAATCTCTTCAACATTTTTTAGCGATGAACGATATTGGGATTTGATGTATGTTGAAGCTGAAAAAAAAGCTCGTGTTGAAAGGCAGAAGAATATTTAAGGCCATATCAGAGATTGTAGGTAATTCAGTTCTAGCTCCGATCCAGAATTCAGTTAAAGGCTTTTTTGAAAATTCTAGTTTTAGGTTTGAGTCACTCGAAACCTCAGCAATTTCTTCTTGCGCTTGCAGTCTTCACTTGGCAGGTGATCAATCTTATCAATGCCAATCAAAAATGGTTTTTGAATTCAAGATAACTTTTAAAAATCAATAATGGATGTAAAATATTTACGAAACTGTGTGACCTAAGTGCTTTTAAGTGACCTATAATAATTTTTGCGATAAAAGTTTTGTAATGATTTTTCTCGGATATAAAAAATTGTCGATGCTGGAAAACATTTGAAACGAATTCTTTTCTACCCTACTTTTCCAAATGTTGATCTTTTTAATAAAACTTTCAATTTTGTCATTCGAAGTAAATATATTACTATTTTTTCCATTCCAAGAGACAAGTTTAGATCGTTTAATTTCTCGAAAATATCTGATACATAACACAGCTTGGATAGCCACAGGTCATTTTGAAAAAAAGTAGCATCACATTTTTGTTCGGCTAAAAATATTTCGATTTCGTCCTTTAATAACAATAATCTTCTTAAACTTTGACCTCTTGATATCCATCTTATTTTATTTTACAGAGATTTGAAAATAAGCGGCTGTTAAGAGCATTGCTCTTAATAAAATTTATAATCTTAATAGCATCCTGAAGCACATCGTTCAATTCTGGTTGTATTTTTTTTTTTGCTGCGAGGGCCTCCCGATGAATAAGGCAGTGAGCAATAGCTATATGCTCATAATGAGCAGCTTGAAAAAATGATTTAAAAGCAATATTATGGCACGTCATCGCTTTTGCACCATCCGTGCATACTCCGTAGCAATTTTTCCATTCTATACCTTCTACTTTAAAAAATGCGTCAACTTTACAATATATGTGTTTCCCTCTAGTATGGTCTTTCAAAGGGCGACAAAATAACAATTCTTGACATATACTACAACCTGACATATACTGAGCTAATTTAGCTGAGCATATGTCAACAACTGAGCTAATTTAGTAATATCAGTTGTTTCGTCCAACTGAATTGAAAACTTTGGGCTTTCTTTAATTTCCACTAATTGTGATAAGTTGCACTAATTGATCCTTGTTAATTACAATTTTTAAATGAAAAGCCAAATTGAAGAAAAGACTCGTTATATTTTCTTTATCGCACATTAGATGCCTGTTTGTCAATAATAAATCTTGCTTGTGAAGACTGTAGCATTGTCTTCTGCAACATTACCTTCTTACTTAAGTTCAGCCATTTATCCATTGCCCAAAAATGAATTTGAACCCCCAACCTCCCCCCGCCCTGGCTTCGCCCATGCAATACTGGACAACAAGCGACAACACAGTCACACTACAGTCAATGTTGCTGAATCGTTGTCTCTAGGGTTGCCAACTTTAACTACAGTTAGTGTTGATGAATCGTTGTCTCAGAAGCCCGCCAGTTTCAAACTCTCACAAATGAATTTAAATATTTTACATGCAATACTGGACAACAAGCGACAACACAGTCACACTACAGTCAATGTTGCTGAATTGTTGTCTCTAGGGTTGCCAACTTTAACTACAGTTAGTGTTGATGAATCGTTGTCTCAGAAGCCCGCCAGTTTCAAACTCTCACAAATGAATTTAAATATTTTACATTAAAATCTCGCGACCCCAAGATTTTGCTACGCGACCCCATTTGGGGCCACGACCGATAGTTTAAGAAGCCCTGATTTAAGCTAACGGAACCTGTCTTCTTCTTCTTCTTCGTGGCGCTACAGTCCCATTTGGACCTGTGCCTCCCACATTTTCTGCCTCCAGTCGTCTCCTTGTCTTGCTGTTGTTTTCCAATTACGGACTTTTAATATTTGTTTGGCGTCCTCTTCAATGTTGTTTATCCATCTCTGTCTTGGTAATCATGTCCTTTTCTCGCCGTTTTCGCCTTTTCAATATCTGTCCTGGTTCTGACCGAGGCTTGGGTAGGGTTTTCGTAACGTTGCAGTTTTTACGGGATGGGGTTGTTAGCCCCATGCTCAACCCTACTCCTTTATCCGGGCTTGAGACCGGCAACAGCGTCCAGTGAGCTACTCAATTCACCAAGTGACCACTGCAGGCGAAATTTTGCCACGGAACCTGTACAACTAGATATTTTATGCAATAACTAAGCAAAGTAACTTAAAGAAGAAATTATTTAATTAGTAGATAGGGGTTTTATATTTTAATCATCTGGATTAAACCGTTTTTGAAGCTTTAGATTTCTGTGCAAAAATATCGCAATTTTTTATGGGAGAAATTAGTTGAACAAATTACAGAAGCGCATTCAAAAGTTATGAAGTCAAACAAGAATTCGCTTAAAAAATAACCCTTTCACTACGGATGGGGTTATGCGTTCTCATAATTCTATCAATATAGAAAAGGCATATATATATATATATATATATATTATATATATATATATATTATATATATATATATATATATATATATATATATATTATATATATATATATTATATATATATATATATATATTATATATATATATATATATTATATATATATATATATATATATATATATATTATATATATATATATATATATTATATATATATATATATATATATATATATATATATATTATATATATATATATATATATATATATTATATATATATATATATATATATATTATATATATATATATATATATATTATATATATATATATATATATATATATATATATTTCAGAGCAAATAAACTTAATCCCAGCCACAAGTTCAGTCAGTTGTTCTCATGCTCCAGTTCCCTGCTCTTTGGACTTCTTGCCCTTTGTTTTACCATTCAGAAGCAGTTGGATAGCTACTTGATCTGAAGTGGCTGGAATAAAGTTCCGAACTGGTTTAGTGGCGTCACCACTCAGGTTTTTTAGGGTCTTCCATGCCCGTCTGCTGTTGACCTTCATATCTAGGTTTTCTGGCATGTTACACCACTTGGCCGTTCGGTCCTCTGCCAGTTTTGTCATCAGTATTTCCTCGGCAAATGGGTCTGCGCTGTACAATTCTTGGTAGCGTGAAATAAGGGGTTTCGCATCTCCAGATAGAGCAGGGATGTACTCGGTGCGACAGCCTCTGGGAAGTTTTTTTCCGAACAAGAACAAGATGCGTACTCAAACTAGTATCCATTAAAGAGAGACGATTGTTATTTTACGGTCATCTCGTGAGGATGGACGGTGACCGACTAACAAAAAGAATATAGAGTTTCATCCAATCCATGAAAACAAGGCCGAGATGGTTCGAAGAATGTGAAAATGATCTTAGGCAGATTGGTATCTCAGCGAAAAACTACCAAGGTTTTAAAATGGCATCAACATCCAAAAGACGGAGAGGAACTTTGTCCGAAGGGCATAAACAGGCAATGCTCGGTGGGCTCAGAAGATACTGGCAGGAAGTCAAAGCTGGAACAAGAACAAGACCTAGATACTAAAATGAAATTGGTTGTTTCCACGCAGTCCATAATCGATCACCAAAATCGAGTTGGTCAAAATGTTGGTATCAAAGATAGAAACTAGCAGAGAAAACTTCATTATATAAGTTTGGGCAAGAAGAAATCAATTATTTTTACGTAAACTTCTATACTTTATTAAACATGTTTCGGATTACCAATATTTGTCAAATATTTGTTCATGGTTTGTTCTTCTTGTTTCGAATGGGCCTACTTTGGACCACGCTTGTTCAACTGTTGGGCTTTGGTCCAGTATTGTCGCATCTTCTGCCGGTGTAACTTCTTTCTCTCTCTTCTGTCCAGTGGGTACCTTTCCTTCGGGTTTTTTCCCGAGATCCACGGACTTCCTTCAGTGCGCGTCTCACAGACTGTCTGTTTTGGAGATATGTTATTCCCAGTTCTTTAATATCCTTCTCGGTTTCTGCCAACCAAGTGGTAAAGTGTTCTGTTCTCTAATTTGTTGCCATTTTAATAGTACCTTCATAATGCATCTCTCATTGAAGTCTTGGTCCATATTGGCGAAAAACGATTTTCACAATCTTTTCTTGATGCCAATTTGTAATCACTAAGGAAGTTTTGCAATGCATGAAAAACATCTTAATCGCCGGAGTATGTGTTGGATGCGTCAAAACTCTCCAACCAAGCTCCCGGAGTTTCTGCCGAGTCACTATAGACGTGTGTGGCCTGGCGTTGTCCTGATGGAACACAACACCTCTCTTTTTGGACAATTCTGGCCGTTTCTGGTCAATGTCTACCTTCAAACGGTCTAGTTGTTGACAGTGGAGATCCGAATTTAGTTTTTGGTCATTATAAATGATTCCTTTCCAATCCCATCAAATACACAGCAGAAACTCAAACGGTGACCAAATCAGAACTAACGGCCAGGAACCGTTAGTTCTGATTTGGTCACCGTTTGAGCTGCTTCCCTCTCCAACCATGCTCCCGGAGTTTCTAGCGAGGTACTATAAATGTGTGTGGCCTGGCGTTGTCCTGATGGAACACAACACCTCTTTTTGGACAATTCTGGTCGTTTCTGGTCAATGCCTACCTTCAAACAGTCTGACCGTTAGTCTTGATTTGCCCACCGTTTGAGCTGCTTCACCGCGCTTTGTCCACGATCGTTGTTCATGGCTCGTGTTTTATGGCCGATCTTTAGCTCCTGGGCGATGCCAACATCAAATCTGATAACTGGCCGTTAGTCCTGATTTGGTCACCGTTTGAGCTGGTTCACCGGGCTTTGACCACGACCGTTGTTTATGGATCGTGTTTATTGGTCGATATTTAGCTCCTGGGCGATGCTAACATCAAATCTGATAACTGGCCGTTAGTCCTGATTTGGCCACCGTTTGAGCTGCTTCCCAACCTCGATCATTGTTTATGGATCGTGTTTAATGGTCGTTATTTAGCTCCTGGGCGATAGAGCGAAATATGTACCTTGAACAAATTGAAAAACGTCACAATAATAAAATAGAAAATTAAAATAAAATTGAGTATATGTTTATACCGTCTTCATAAAATTCTTCTAGGCTGTAGAATGGCTGTTACGTTTGAGCATTTTTTAGTTTTTTCCTAAATGATGAGTACGATGGCTCTTGTCTTAGCTGATAGGGAAGACGATTGTATATATGTTTACTTATTCGATCCGGAGCAAACATGCTGGTCAACTTCGATCATTTCTGTCATTTTATCAAGATTTTCGACGACGGGCCCACCTGTCCGAGGTGCAAATTGACATCAAAAATACCTGACTGATAAAAACAAAATCGCACGTAATAGACCTTTCGTAGTTGAAATTTTTTTATACGCATGCGTAATTTTCCGCCATGTTTTCGGGCACTTTTTTTGTATAACCAATGAAAATAACAAAATGTGCCCGAAACTTTCATATTCCCGCCTTTTAGACAAGACCCGCATCCGCTTAACTAACCGTAAAAAGGTCTATTGGATGCTTACAGTATCGGGACCATAAACACCATTCACAATTTCAACATTGGCTTGCATTTTTGCCTTTTTCAAAGAAAATCTAAAATGTACCGAATTTTCTCTCATTTTTAACACCCTGTAACTCACAACTGAATGGACCAAACCCAAAATAGCAAAACAAAATTTTTAGTGTGATATGTCATCTTTCCAACGGGCATAAATCTGAGCTTGATCGATACTTAACGAGATATCGATCACTACTAATGGATACAGATACAATCTAGCCTGTCTCAAAATAACGAATTTGTTATCGGACAACCGTTAAAAAGTTTTACCGCGTAAAGATTACACACACAAGTTGAAAACTCTTTCCCATCCACTCAAAATTGTGTCTAATTTTCCACGTTATTATTAATTTAACAGTAAATTGTTATAACATTATTATTCCCTGCAAATTCCACTTAAATCTCTCAATCAATTGCAATTTAGCATTTTTCGGCTCGAAGAAATCCGTTAGACGCGGCATATGACCCACAGAGAGTTTTTATCTCTCCAGCTGTTCGAATAATTAGAATCCTGCTGTTGTAATCCTTACGGTATTCATAGATATTTTTTCCTTTCAAATTTCAATCATCGCTTTTTACCAGGAACTTTCTTTAATTTCGTAGAATTTTGCGGTTTTATTATTTGTTTTTAATAGTTGAATAGTTGATGAAATTGTTTCATTTCCCAGAACTGGCTACATACTCACAGAGAGTTTTTATCTCTCCTGCCGTTCGAATAATCAGAACCCAACCCTTACGGTATTCACAGAATTTTCTTTCTTTCAACTTTTCTTTGAAATTGCGATTTTAATGTTTGCTTTTTTTAATTTATAAATAGTTTACGTGGAAAATTGTTTCATTTATTAGAACAGGTTTAGAAAAAATTGTTACAAATTTTAGGAATTTATCGTTTATTTACAACAGGAAATTATCGTGGAAGAATATTAAAAAAAAACTTTCTTTAAGGTAGACTTCCGATCAAAGCGGCGTTAGCCTTACTAAAGGCCGATTCTCATATACGCGACACTTAGCTACGCGACATCCCCTGTCAAATAATGATTACATTGTTTTAAATGGGCACGTTCTCACTATGGGTACGCGACGTGCCCATTTAAAACGATGTAATAATTATTTGACAACCGATGCCGCCGCAAGACGTCGCGTGGTTGAGTGTCCCGAATATGGGAATCGACCTTTACGCTGTGATACTGACGCGACGACATAGCGATAGTATTATGCACTATGGAAACGTACGAGGCGCAATTCGAGTACGGCGACATTGACGCACTGACGCTGCGCGCATCACTGTCGCTGCGCTCGAATGGCGCCTCATACGTTTCCATAGTACATAATACTATCGCTATGTCACCGCGTCAGTATCGCTGCGTTAGTGACGCCAGAGCCACTTTGCTGGGAAGTCTACCTTTAGTAGGAAATCATCATGTCCTTTTAACTCCTCCTCGGAGCATAGGGCTTCTACAAATAACTTTCAACGAACCCTGTTCTGAGCCAGGCACTTCACTTCGATACAAGTCTGGCCCGAACTCGCTGTCCACTGTTCTTCTCCATGTGCCATCAGGGCGTCCCCTTCTACGTGATCCTTGCGGGTTCCATTCTAGTGCTTACTTTGAGATGATTCATTAGTGTGTAGCCTATCCACTTCCATTTGCGGGTCATTATCTCTTGCTGTTTGGTAAGCTGCCATAGGTCCTCGTTACTTATTGTTACTGGCCAGTGGATCTTGATGATTCTGCGTAGGTAACGGTTTATAACGACATCCACAAATTGGCAGAAGCAAATAGAACATAACAAACAACCCGTAAAGAAAATATCTTAAAAATTGTTGAAAATTTCTATACAAAACTATAAATTGACAGATAACCACCATGCATACCCCGAAATACCAAAATCCTGTGAACCAAGGATCACTGGAAAAAAGAAATCCAGCAGACCTTGCAAACTACAGGCCCATAAGCCTTCTTTCACACATGTATAAGCTGTTCATGAAGGTCATTACTAAGCGGGTAACACCGAAGCTAGATTTTTCCCAAACCCAAACCCAAATGACCCAATGAGCAAGCCGGCTTTAGAGCAGGCTTTGGCACAAACGATCACCTATAAGTTGTCAAGTCACCAATTGAAACGTCTGTAGAGTACAATTAGCTCATAGTCCTTAAATTCGTTGCCAATTAGTTACCAACGAAAACTAATTGTAGCAATAGCCGAATGCCGTATAGACCACAGATATTGCGCGCGATTCAACAACATCTACAAAAATGTGTCTGCATGCGTGAGAATACACGAAGACACCGATAAATTCGGAATAGATACAGGGGTACGACAGGGAGATAACATCTCGCCCAAATTATTCACAACACTTCTGGAATACATGTTTAAAAAGGTCGACTTTGAACACAGGAGGGTCAAAATAGACGGCGAAGAACTAAGTCACTTGCGCTTCGCCGATGATATTGTGCTTATAAGGCCGAGGCCGCACTACGGGTTTTTCCCGCGAGCGGTAACCGCTATAACCGCGAAATCGCTTGAGAAACACGCAGTACGCTATGAAAAAACCGTAAGTGAGGCCGCTTGTATTAGGTTACTTGAGTGACAAAATCCCGCGATTAAAAACCACGGCAGTTTAGCCGTAGTGTGGCCTAGTCCTTACAAACTGTATTGATGAAGCTAGAAAATGCTCGAAAAGTTAAAGGCTGCCTCCAAGTGGGCGTAACGATCAACTACTCGAAATCGCAAATAATGACCAACCTTGTACTGAGTGAAACCATTTCAGTGGATAATAGCGGATGAGCTTTTACATAGCCTAGACGCTGCTCGCAGACAAAAGTGGTCCGAAACTGTTGAGGCTATGGACAAACAATCCAGCAGGAAGGCATGGTCCCTCCTACGAAAACAAGGAAGTGGAAACGTGCTGATCCGTGCCAACCCTGCCGTTACACCAAATGCGGTCGCCTCACATATTGTCTCTACTTCTAGGGCACCAAGAGATCGAGAACACACTACCCAAGTTAAAAGGGAGTTTAAACGCCGAAAAGCCGCCACCGACCTACAATCAGAATACTCTCCGCCATTCACCCATGAAAACATTACAAAGGCACTAGAGGATATCAAGCCAGGCAAAGCTCCAGATTTCGATGGTATACATCCGGAGTTTCTAATAAATTTAGGAAAAAATGCCCGTCTCTCTCTGGTTAAACTCCTCACTAACATTCTAAATACAGGAATTATCCCTCGCCTATTCAAACAAACAAATGTAATAGCGATCCTAAAACCAGGAAAGCCAAATGACAAGCCAGAGAACTATCGTCCCAGCGCGCTTCTAAGTGCTAGCTACAAACTATTAGAGCGGCTTCTGAACCACAGAATAAGTTTAAAGATCCTAGAAAGCATACCAGTTGTGCAGGCTGGATTAAGACTAAAGCGAAGCTGTACCGACCAAGTCTTGTCACTTACGACTTATATAGAGGCCGGGTACCAGAAGTAGCAAAAAACATCAATCGCATTCGTAGATCTATACAGCATATGATATTATCTGGAAACAAGATCTGCTCTACAAACTCGTTCGCCAAATGCCCTGCGAAACAACAGTGGGATTAATCGATAAAATGCTGAGCAATAGACTATTTCATGTTGCCAGGGGAAATTCACTGACCGACTGGAGGAAACTCAATAACGGCCTACCTACGACTTATAGAGGCTGTGTACCAGAAGCAGCAAAAAACATCCGACGAATTCATAGACCTAACAGCAGCATACGACACTGTCTGGAAACAAGGACTGCTCTACAAACTTCTTCTCCAAATACCCTGCAAAGCAACAGTGGGATAAATCGATAACCTGCTGAGCAATAGACTAATTCACTGAGCGACTGGAAGAAACTCAATAACGTGGTACCTCAAGGCTCAGCTCTGGCCGCACTCCTGTTCAACTGTTACATTGCTGATATGCCCACAACAAGATCCAGAAAATTCGGCTATGCTGATGACTGGGCAATAGCAACCCGAAGCAAATCAATGGAAGAAATGGAGGAAACGCTTATATATGACCTGAACACCCTAGGGAAATACTTCCTCAACTGGAGACTCCAACCCAGTGCAAGCAAGACATGGTTTCACCTAAACAACCGCATGGCCAATAGAGAACTTAGTGTGAACATCTGCTGCATCACAACCGGTATCCTAAATACCTGGGAGTAACTCGTGACAGCACTTTATCCTTCTAACAACAACTAACTAAGACTGCCTCAAAACTCAAAACACGAAATAACATTATAGGAAAACTAAGCTGCACTTCAATCCTGTGGATGGGGATCCTCCGCTACCACGCTTCGTTGTCCCGCCTTAGGGCTCGTTTTCTCTACGGCGGAATACTGTGCTCCGGTTTGGTTAAACAGCCCACACGTTAAAATGCTCGACGTTCAACTGAGGCATGCGAAGGGTTTAATCTCGGGCACAATGCCACTGGCTACCAGTACTAAGCCATATTCCACCTCCAGGGACGAGGAGATCCACTGCACGTCTCAGAGAGTACAACAAGGTTCTTCAAAACCCACAACTAACAATAAACAGAGATCACAGGAAGTAATAGGCTGCGCTCAAGAAAAACCCCTATCAGAACAGCTGAAACGCAGGCGACCCCTAACTTCAACCCAATAAATGAGCGGAGGCCTAAATTGACCCAAGTAGCCCAACCGGAACTTCACCACATGCTGTGCATAACAACTACCGCAGCCGGCTTTGATCTACCACGTAAGACATGAACAACACCTAACCGGATTAGGAGCATCCATGGCAGGTGTGCCGATGCCTTTTACAAGTGGAACATAATACCCTCCCCACAGTGTGACTGCGGCGCTGAAAGGCAGGCGATCCGTCACATCCCGGAACACTGCAATCTGAGGGCATACAGGGATCATCCAAATGATTTCCGGACAGCGACACCAAACTCACTTTTGTACATTAATATTTTAAGTCTAAATAATATTATCAATATAATACAATTTACAGTTGGAAGTCTCCAACTGTAAATTGTATTATATTGATAATCTAACGAACGAATTCCACAGACGAGTAGTCCGCTTTTGGTAAGCTGAAACACATGTTTAAGGCTAATTTACCCATCTGCTTGAAATCTGTCCTAACATATGGAGCGGAAACGCTTACATTGACAAAGAAAGTTATAAACAAAATCTGGGTAACACAACGGAGCATGGAGCGGTCCTTGTTAGGAATAAATCTGCGTGACAAAATCCCAAATGTTACTATACGGTAGGATCACCCATCTGAAGAGTATTTGGGCAGGCTGCGTAGCAAGAAAGACGGATGTAAGATGGACGAAATGTATCGTTGAATGGAGGCCTAGACAAGAGGCATACCGAAGCAGAGGTCGTCCACCGACGAAATGGAGTGACGGTATAAAGCGTCTTCTGGTGCCTATCCGCTTCGGATGTTGGAATTTCGGATTTTGTTTCTTACAGCCTTGAAGAGATTTGTTGTTGTTGTGTTGAACCAGGTTCGAAGGTTTTTTTGGCCACGATATTCTTCTTCTTGGCCCTCTTCTTCCATCGTATCTTCCTTGTAGTATAAGTTGCAATAGACCGTAAATAACAAGTCAACGGTACGACTGTTCCTCAGTATATGGCCAAGATATTCCAGCTTTCTTGTCTTTATTGTTAGTAAGACCTCTCGTTCTTTACCCATTCTCTCTAGGACCTGCTGGTTGGTGTTGTGAGCCGTCCAGGCAATTTTGCATATGCGACGGTATAGCCAAATATAAAGCGTATCACATCTAATTGGATACAAGCAGCGCAACGAGAAGAATGGAAGGAATTCAGGGAGGCTTATGCCCAGCAGTGGACGCTACAAGCTGATTAATGATGATGTGGATGATAATGGAGCTTACCAATCATTGAGGTTGAAGTTTTCCGTGTTTGACATCCCTTAGAGTAGTACTAAACAAAATGAGTAATACTAAACACATTGAAAACCTGCCACAAGGTGACACCGTGGCAGGATTTGCAGTGGTGGAAAGATTTGATTGTCTAGGATCAGTATTTACCAACAAAGGTGGATCGGAGGATGAAATCCGCAAACGAATAGCGATTGCCAGGACGTCTATGGCAAAACTGGTGAAAATTTGGAGAGATCGAGCCATTACCAGAAACACAAAACTTCGGCTTATACAGAGCCTGGTCTTCTCCATTGCAACTTACGCCTGCGAAACGTGGACTATTCGGACCAACGCAAAATAGAAGCGTTTGAAATGTGGTGCTATAGTAAAATGCTGCAAATACCATGGACAGCCCACCGCACAAAGACTATATTATTCAACAACTCGGTATAAAGACCAGACCTGGGATACCTGGGTCATGTGGCAAGGAGGTTCGACAATATTGAACGACTCATAGTAGAAGGCAAAGTCCAAGGCTGCCGCCCAAGAGGAAGATCGCCGACACGATGGATAGACCGGACAAAAACCCTGACGGGACAAGGGATGCAGGAGTAATGAGATCTGCCCAAGATAGAGAGCGCTGACGAGGAGTCATTGCGAGCGTAGCAAATTGATGTCACCAGGTTTGGGTGGAGTAAAGTCGTGATGTCCATACCACGCTGAGCATGCCGAAAGTTTCCTTGACCATTTTGATTCGGTTTGATTGGCCATTTGATTCGTTAGTTGATGGAAGTAGACCTTTTTACGGTCAGTTAAACGCATGCGCCTCCGCCATGTTTAAAAGGCGGGAATATGAAAGTTTCTGGCACATTTTGTTATTTTCACTGGTTATACGTAAAACATTGACAAAAAATTGACACATGCGCTCAAAAAAATTTCAACTATGAAAAGGTCTATTGGAAAATTTTTGTAAAAGATGTGTTTTTTTAGGATATTGTAGGTAAAAGGAATTTCAAATGAGACACAATAACTTTCTCTTGAAATAGGATTTGTTTTCGATTTATAAGAATTGTGTTTTCGAACAATTGTGAATTTATAATTTTCGGTTCCTTTCAAAACCGACAACAATTTCAAATTTCAATATTCAATTGTATAAAACAAAAATACATGTCTCCCCTTTCTCAACAAAAAGCACTACGTGAGAACTGAACAATCGCCCAATTAGAGATTCTCCAATTAGTTCTATGATTTCTTTTTAATTACCTATATTTCTGGATTTTTCTTACAATTTCCGTTTACAATCGAAGAGAAAACACCGCAAATTAACTTCAATATTTTCTAAATTAGACAAACGAAATCATTTCTAAAATATCACTTAAACACTATAGTCACACCAAGAACTAAATAATCACACCAAGAACTAAATAATCACACCAAGAACTAAATAGACAAGATAATGACATGGTTGCCCCAAGGTTCTATAATTAGCAAAACAAATTCCCAAGGTTCGATAATTAGCAAAATCCTCCCAATCGAGCAAAATATGAAATGAAATTAAAAAATTAGATTAGAAAATTAGATATAGAAGTTTAAATAGACTAGATTTAAACTGAATAAATGAGACTGAACGAGATGATATTAAATTCGTTTCGTATTTTCCTTATGTTGGAAACATTGAACTTGATGGAAGATCGGTCGAGAACAATGAAGGAAAACGTCTTCGCCTTCTCACACACACATAATCTGGTTGCGCAACCTTCGAGTTCTCATGAGGACCCTCGTGTGTTACGAAACGCTGCGCGGCGTTCTCAAGGCCGGAGGAAAACGACAATCATCGCTCGTAAAGTGTCAGCCGTTCAACCGAAGAAACAATACGAGAAAACATGATTTTTATAGATCGTAAAAGCGGTGCTGTTTTAATATGCTGCCGTGGAAATGGTATTGTTTTCCGCAGCCGGTATTCAGGTCGTAATTTTTAGTTTGTGTTTCTCGCTGTGACCTTTTCTGCATCGGATCCTTTCACTGCACGATCAAGGAAGACGAGATGCACCTAGCAAATCTAAAAAGAAAGTTTTTGAATTTAAATTATCTACAACGGATCATCATACACCATCGTCTAACAGTGGTATATCTACTTTGATATTTCTAATATATAACAAGTTATAACCCGTGGCTTCGCTTGCGTAGATTTTGGTTAGTTACCATCGCTATCAAAGCCATTATAGTGGAATCATTCCCGTTTTCAATATTATCATTACATCTGTTGTATCATTTTTAATTATTTCCTTAAATCTTCAAATAATAGTTTCAACCATCCATTTAATTATTTCCATAAATCTTCAAATAAGAGTTTCAACCTTCCATTTATAACTTCCTACTTTAGCTAATCCTACGCATTAGAATTTTTTTTTTGTGAAGAAAAAAGTGATCCGTTATATCCAATTTAATACAAAACAGCCAATAATTTCATCCAATCTCAATTTACCATACAACTTTTTCGCATCCTCTTCTTCCTTGTTTATTAAATTCGCGTGTAATAGCGCCAAGAATGTCTTCGTCGGTTTCCCAGGCGCCTCGAGAAGTCTGTAAGAATATTAGAGGTCAATAGACTGCGCTGCGACCTGCCGTGCATCACGATCTTCAATCTTTTCTTTATTCTTCCATGGGATCGTTACCTTCGATCTTCCGGAAATTTACTTAGAACAAAACTGATTTAAAGAAATTTGTTGCAATGAGTGGACCGAATCATTTCTTACCATGATTCAATACAATAGTTTTGTATTATGTGAACAGTGGTTCTCAAACGTTTTCGTCACGGAACAGTTTTAATAATAATGGGAGAAATATAATTTTCATTCTTACCTTCTCAGATTTTATGGAAATTTGGAGCAGTTGTACTATTGGTATAGACCAGTGGTGGCGAACCTATGGCACGCGTGCTACAGCTGACACGAAGGAAAATTTTATTGGCACGCGAATTACTTTTCACGCATGCCTTCTAAACTTGTTAAACTATCTTTTCTAAAGCAAGTTTCTCAACCTACTTTTGTCCGTAATTGCAAAAGTCGCACAAAAATTTACAAATTTCCAAAATTCACGAAAGCCGTATTTACAAAGCTATAATTTTGAAATTTGGGAATTTGTGAGATCTCGTAAGAATATCAAATCGTACCACGTTTTATCAAAATGCGTCGATTGGTTTGTCCGTAATTGCAAAAGGCTCACAAAAATTCACAAGAGCCGTATTTACAAAGCTACAATTTCGAAATTTGGCAATTTGTGGGACCTCGTAAGAATATCAAATCGTAATACGTTTCATCAAAATCCGTGGATTGGTTTGCCTGTAATTGAAAAAGGCGCAAAAAAAATTCCAAATTTCACCAAAGCCGTATTTACAAAGCTACAATTTTCAAGTTTGGTAATTTGTGATATCTTGTAAGAATATCAATTCATACCAAGTTTCTTCAAAATCCGTGGATTGATTTGTCCGTAATTGCAAAATACGCACAAAAATTTACAAATTTCAAAAATTCACAAAAGCCGTATTTACAAAGCTAAAATTTTGAAATTTGGGAATTTGTGAGATCTCGTAAGAATATCAAATCATACCACGTTTTGTCAAAATCCGTCGATTGGTTTGCCCGTAATTTCAAAAGCCGCACAAAAATTTACAAAATTCACGAAAGCCGTATTTAAAAAGCTTACTTACTTACTCCTCGGCGCTACAGCCCATGATGAGCCTTGGCCTCTCTGACGATCGTAGCCCAATCCTGGCTATCTTCAGCTAGTTTCCTCCATCTTCTGACTCCCATCTTTCTTAAGTCATCCTCTACATCATCCAGCCATCGTTTCCGTGGTCTCCCTTTGCACCTTCTGCCACCTGAGTTTCCTCTGTGTACCTTCTTGACAGACCTGTCATCTGGCATTCGCTCTACATGGCCCAAACATCTTAGTCTATTACTCTTTATTTCCAAAACTATGTCAAACAGCATGACCTATAGTTTCTCCAATTCCCTATTTTTCCGTATTCTCGATTGCCCTGCGTCATTCACTGCCCCAAAAATCTTTCTTAATATTTTCCTTTCCCATCTTCTCAGACATTCCTCTTCTGCCACGCTCATTATCCATGTTTCTGAGCCATACATTACCACCGGCCATAACCTTTCGATAGACAGTTATCTTCGATTTTCTGCTCTGGCTACGTGACTTGAGAATCTTAATCAGGGCCCAGTATGCTCTGTTTCCCGCTGCAATCCTTGCTTTTATTTCTTCACTTATGCTGTTATCATTAGTTACCAACACTCCCAAGTACTTAAACTTCTCACAACTCTCATAGTTGACTCCATTCAACTTTATGAGTTTGTCTTTCACCGCTGTGTTTCTCCTGGAAGAGAAGATATACTGTGTTTTGGCGCCGTTCACTCGAAGCCCCAATTCTTCTGCCTCCTTTTCTAACCTACACAACCCATCTTCCAGCTCTTTAAATCTTCGAGACAGCATACACACATCATCCGCATACGCCAAATTCTGGTTCATGCGGTTAAACAGTGTACCACCTGAGTTGTTGGTCTCCACTTTTCTCATCACTCTCTCCAGTACCATGTTGAAAAGTAGTGTGGATAATACATCGCCCTGTCTTAACCCTTGGTTGACTTCAAATTCCTTCGTAAGTTTTCCTTCTACTTTAACTTGGCATTTCGTTCTGTTGAGGGTCATTTGTATCAGACGTATTAGCTTATAGGACACTCCATATCCATCATAGTCTGATACAGCTGTTTTCCTTTCACGCTATCATAAGCCTGTCTGAAGTCCACAAAGAGCTGATGTATATCCACCTTATACTCGTAGCATTTCTCCATTATTTGCCTTATCGTGAAGATATGGTCGGTCGTTGATCTACCCTGTCGAAAACCACACTGATAATCTCCTAGAATCTCTTCTGCAAAAGGAGTGAGTCTCATAGCAATGATTTTGGCTACGACTTTGTACGACTGTACACAACACTGAGTAAAGCTATGCCACGGTAGTTTTCACATTTTGCTTTGTCCTTCTTCTTATGAATCGGACAAATAATGGCCAAGTTCCAATCCTCCGGCATCCCTTTTTTTTTCCATACTTCGACGATTAGCTGATGGACAAGACGTGTCAAATGTTCACCCCCACCCTTAATCATCTATGCTGAAATGTTATCGCTTCCTGGGGCCTTATTATTCTTCAAGATTTTGATGGCCAATCTGACTTCCTCTATTGTAGGTGTGGGTACAGGCATTTCGTCCTGGCTAACACTGTGCCACGGCTGGCCATTGTCGGTTTCCGTTTGTTCCGATGCTACAAACTCTATTGTTGCATTCAGCAGTTCGCTGAAATACTCAGCCCACCGGTCAAGAATCTGTTCTTCTATTCCTATAAAATTTCCTTCTTTATCTCTGCAGAACACAGCACGTGGTTGGAAACCTTTCTTCAGCTCCTGAATTCTTTTATAGAATTTCCTTACCTCCTGGGTGTTATGTTCTTCCTCTAGTTCAGTAATCCATTTCTTCTCTGATTCTCGTTTCTTTCTTCTACAGATTTTGTCTGCCTCCTTTCTTTTGTTCTTGAATTCTTCTGTATTATACCTAGTAGACCTGCTTAGCATTTTCTTCCTTGCCTCATTTCTCTCCGTCATTGCTTTTTTACAATCTTCATCAAACCATCCTGACCTTTTAACCCTTTCTTCCATCCCCAACACTTCTTCTGCGGTTTCTTGTAGGACATCCCTCATCATACTCCACTTCCCTTCTATACTTTCCGCTGCCCAGTTTTGTTTAGCCTCAAACTTCTTCTGTAGTTCTGCTTCATACTGTTGGGATGTTTCCTTCTCCTTTAGTTTTGCACCGTCGTATCTTCTTGGAGCTTTCCTATTTTCTCCGGATCTATAAACCGCAATACGTTTGACACACTTTGACCGTTACTGTTTGACACATCATGCAGAGTTTCCTTTCCTACAGTTTCTCTAAAGGTTTCTTCTTTCCCCACCTTTGCGTTGAAGTCCCCCAGCACTATCTTCACATCTTGCCGTGGGACGTTTTCTACTTACTGTTCTAGCTGTTCATAAAATGCATCTTTCACTTCATCTTCAGCATCTTCTGTAGGTGCGTAGACACATACAAGAGTAATGTTGAAGAAACGAAGAGCCTTCATTCTCAAAGTGCATATCCTTTCATTTACTGGGTTGAAGTTCAGAATTGCTGCTTTATCTTTATTATCTACAAGAAAACCCGTGCCACATATTGCTCCACTCTCTCCTCCACTATAAAGAATTGTGTAATTATCACTCCTTAGGATCCCATTTCCTTTCCATCTGACCTCTTGAATTGCTGCTACTCCATCCTGTATTCCTCCATCTCTTGTTTGAGTCCATGTAGAGCTCCAGGTTTGTTCAGAGTTCTTACATTCCAGGTTGCAATGTACATATCATTTTCCCATTTGCATTTTCCTTTTCCTCGCGTGGGTCGTTCATCAAAATCATCAGTCTATTCTTGTCTTTGATTTTCGGCTATTCTTGTCTTTGAGTTTCGTAACAAGGTGATTTTTCCGATATGGGCTTGTTAGCCCCATGATCAACCCCCAACCTGGAGGACCAGTCCCTACTATTATTTCCCCACTACCCTCCAACTCTGCTGGCTGCAGAGCCGGCGAGCTTCCCCCAATTGCAATGGGGACGCGCCCGATGGAGGTAGCTGGCAAATCTCCTCACGGGGTATTTAAAAAGCTACAATTTTGAAATTTGGTAATTTGTGATATCTTGTAAGAATATCAATTCATACCAAGTTTCATCAAAATCCGTCGATTGGTTTGTCCGTAATTGCAAAAGGCGCACAAAAATTTACAAACTTCAAAAATTCGCAAAAGCCGTATTTACAAAGCTACAATTTTTAAATTTGGGAATTTGTGAGATCTCATAAGAATATCAAATCTTACCACGTTTTATCACTACCCGTCGATTGGTTTGCCCCTAGATTCAAAAGGCGCACAAACATTTCCAAAATTCACGAAAGCCGCATTTACAAAGCTAGAATTTTGAAATTGGTAAATTTTAGATTTCGCAAGAATATCAAATCATTCCAAGTTTCATCAAAATCCGTCGATTGGTTAGTCCGTAATTGCAAAAGGCGCACAAGAATTAACAAATATAAAAAATTCACAAAAGCCGTATTTACAAAGCTACAATTTTGAAATTTGGGAATTTGTGAGATTTCGTAAGAATATCAAATCATACCACGTTTTATCAAACTCCGTCGATTGGTTTGCCCGTAATTTCAAAAGGCGCAAAAAATTTCCAATATTCACGAAAGCCGTATTTATAAAGCTACAATTTTGAAGTATGGCAATTTATGAGATTTCGCAAGAATATCAAATCATACCAAGTTTCATCAAAATCCGTCGATTGGTTTGTCCGTAATTGCAAAAGGCGCACAACAATTTACAAACTTCAAAAAATCACAAAAACCTTATTTACAAAGCTACAATTTCGAAATTTGGCAATTTATGAGACCTCATAAGAATGTCAAATCATACTACGTTTCATCAAAATCCGTGGATTGGTTTGCCTGTAAATGCAAAAGGCGCACAAAAATTTCCAAATTTCACCAAAGCCGTATTTACAAAGCTACAATATTCAAATTTGGTAATTTGTGATATCTTGTAAGAATATCAATTCATACCAACTTTCATCAAAATCAGTCGATTGATTTGTCCGTAATCGCAAAAGACGCACAAAATTTACAAATTTCCAAAATTCACGAAAGCCATATTTACAAAGCTACAATTTTGAAATTTGTGAGATCTCGTAAGAATATCAAATCATACCACACCTTTTTCCAAATTCCGTCGATTGGTTTGTCCGTAATTGCAAAAGGCGCACAAACATTTCCAAAATTCACAAAAGCCGTATTTACAAAGCTACAATTTTGAAATTTTGGAATTTGTGAGATCTCGTAAGAATATCAAATCATACCACGTTTTATCAAAATACGTCGATTGATATGCCTGTAATTGCAAAAGGCGCACAAAAATTTTCAAATTTCAACCAAAGCCGTATTTACAATTTTCAAATTTAGTAATTTTTGATATCGTCTAAGAATGTCAATTCATACAAAGTTTCATTAAAATCCGTCGATTGGTTTGTCCGTAATTACAAAAGATGCTCAAAAATGTACAAATTACATAAATTCACGAAAGCCGTATTTACAAAGCTAAAATTTAGAAATTTGTGAGATCTCGTAAGAATATCAAACCTTACAACGTTTTATCAAAATCCGTCGATTGGTTTGCCGGTAATTTCAAAAGGCGCACAAAACACGTCAAATATTCACGCTAATACGGTAACTGATTTTCACTATCACATTGTAAAAGTAGACCTGGCACGTCAGCATTTCAAAATATGAATATTAAAAAAAATGGCACGCGGCCGGAAAAGGTTTGCCACCCCTGGTATAGACCAATAGTACAACTTACATTATTGGTATGTTATCTCGTTTTTGAATTACAAAGCTGCGAAGTTTTCATAAAAACGGGGATAAAAAATATTTTGAAATGCTGTAGAACCTTTCCTAGTTGAGCTAAAGACCTGGGATTGGTTTCATTTTAGAGCATTTGTCATGCTGTTTTCAATGATATGCAATACTATATAGGTTAAGATAAGAAAACAAGCCCAAAACCTAATTTTTTTTTGTTTTTTTTTCAGAGAGTACTTGTTTTCAAATTTTGAAATTATTTCCATGAATATTTAGTCATATAGTTCTTCATGTCTTCACATCTTCCTAAGTAATCCCATCATTTTCGTAAATGGAATAACCAGTCAAGAACTTTAAAAGTATTGCCTCAGCCAATCCTCGCTAGGAAGGTAGAATTGGTTGGTACTACTTGTCTGGCATCGCTTATGTATGGTTAAAGGTAGACTTCCGAGCAAAGCGGCTCTGGCGTCACTAACGCAGCGTCAAAGTCGCCGCGACAGCGATAGTATTATGCACTAAGGAAATGTATGAGGTGCCATTCGAGCGCAGCGACATTGACGCGCTCAGTGTCAGTGCGTCAGTGTCGCTGCGCTCGAATGGCACCTCATACATTTCCATAGTGCATAATACTATCGCCATGTCGCGGCGGCTTTGACGCTGCGTTAGTGACGCCAGAGCCATTTTGTTCGGAAGTCTACCTTTAGGGTCGTCCATTAATCACGTGATGTTTTTAGCAACTTTTTAAACGATTGAATTCAGCTAAAAGTTCCAAAATCATACAATAATTTCCGTTATTCGGATTACTGAACTTTTCATTTTTCCCTCTATATCATACAACAGAAGAAAAATTAATACATATAAGAAATTGCATGACTCAATCAACAGAGGCGGCATTTCTTTTCGGCGGCTTTTTCGTTTGTATCGCCGCTCTATATCTGTCTCTCTCAGAATCAATGCCACTACGCGGCGTATGCCCCGAACAGCTCGGCCCCGTCGATCCTGCTTCGGACCAACCACTACTAAGCAAATTGTAGAAAAAAATTATTTAACAATATGTGGTGTAACATATTACATGTTGAATTGTTTGTGTGGACCTAATAACATTTACATTAAGACCTAATAACATTTACATAAAAATGAATCTTTTTAATTTCTGTACGACAAAATAAATGTTGGCCCCAAATATGCCGCCCTAGGTTCCGGCCTACTCAGCCTGCTGGTAAATCCAGCACTGCCTCCTAGTTTAGACATTGTTTTGAGACAAAACATACGCGGCAACGATTTACGCATATATTCGGCTTCAAAATCACAGACTTCTACTGGGACTGGCAGCGAGTCGTGCGCCGCTTTTCGGTTTAAAAATCGCGCGTTCAGCGAGAAAATAAATACACGTGATATCTCAGTACAACCCCTCTCCCCCCGTGATGTTTCGTGATTTTTCAGCCCCACGTGATTAATGTCAGTGGCGGTACACTTCAAGAATCTCGCTTTACATTGGTTGAGAATTACTGACGTAGATAGTAAAATCGATGGTGGATAAGTATTTTGTTTCGAAACTTTATAGAATTTTTGGAATTTTCTAGATTTAGGTCTCGGGAATTGCAAATAATGAGGACAAGATTATGTGAAAATCTTTAGTATTTTTGTTTAAATATTTGTAAAATTTCGTGTTTTTCCGTCCTGCAGCCATAAATACATTATTATAAATATATTATATACTATCTTATCAACGTATTTCCATAAATACATGGAATAAAATGGAATAGTAATTGGTTAAAGTCTTCGTACCAGTTTGTTTGCGAAAAATAAAACTAAATATCCAATTGTAAGTATAACACGTGTTGCAATTAAAATACGAAAGTTGTTACATAAAAAAAATAAGAATAGAAAAGCGATTGGTCTATCTTTGCTAATTGCCAATTTTCTATTCGCAGCGAAGATGAGATTTTGATTTCGTTCGGCGAGTTTAATAGTTTAGGCAGCAACATATGTTTGAACTGGGCCAGCGATTTCGGTCAAAATAAGAATTCAACTTTATTATATAATCCGACGACATTCTTGCACACCACACGTTTGGTCAATACACGCTGTACTCACCATAAATTCTTTCATTTCTTACAAATAAAATGTATTAGGGTACTTACGTATTAACGCCACCACCGCTACATTTTTAAATGCCGCCAATCTACACCTACAATTTTTATGATAGATCATAAAATAAAACATTATATTTAAAATAAAACATTCTTAGAACTCAAAATACTTTATTTTTGACCCCGGCAAGGTTAGGTTGCCCGCCGCGAAATGGACAGATAAATCAAGACAACTTAAGCGCGGCAGAGGCAAGTTTTAATATAGCGGTGGTGGCGTTAATACGTAAGTACCAGTGTTAGCAAAAGTTTGAAAAGCAATCCTTAATTTTTTTGTTCCTAATCTCGTTTATTTATTTTTTAATTAATTACCGCGTTCTTGAATTTTACTTTCTGATCTTGAAAGTATAAATTTTAATTATCTCGATCCAGTTAATTATGTTTGTCTTTTTTTGTAGGTCAGAATGATGTTTCCTTGGAAATGTTCGTGCGGCGGCGGTCGTTTCATCACAAAAATCTGCCTGGCGACGGTTTTATGGAGCACGGCGCTATTGGTGGTCCTCCAACTTCGCACCACCATCGACGTGAAGATGCCGCATTTGAACAGCCGCCTGCTCCTCCAGAAACGACACGATCCCCTAACACGGCACCTCGACTCGACGACGGAGACCCTTGACCAAGACCCGTTCATAGACAAAAGTCCCAGTTTATCCGAAGATAAACTAGTTGAAGACATCCAAGGCCGTATGCCCAACCTACCCATCGTTTATTGGAACAAGCACAAGAATAAACCAATGGGGATGAACAACAGTTGCGCCAGATTCCCTTCAATGTTCGATTTGGAATTCAACAATTTGTATTGGCAGACTTTAAGAACTACGAACGGCACCTTCCAATTATTCGGAGCATATCTAGACAAAAGGCAACAGAATAGACTTGGCCCAACCGTCCGAGTCCTAGGCATGATTGACAGAATCGAACCCAACGTTATCACCTACTGCCACTTCTGGTTCGAAGGCAAAAAGGAGCCCGTCATAACAAAAAGCTTCGAATACAAGTATATTTGGTACAAGAAGTGGGGTAATTACAAGCAAGGTATTTACCAGCCTTACCTCATAGCCTGCGTGTTGCCCCAAGGCTACAAAGAAAAAGTTCCTGCCTCAATTTCCCTAGTAGAAAAACCTTGTGATCACTCGACTAATAACCTACGCGTTATTTACGAAAAACCCGATAAGAAAAAGGACTTTGCCGTTTGCGTCAAAGGTTTAGATTTCCTTTACGAAGATTTATCTGTTCGGTTAGTGGAGTGGATCGAGCTGCTCAACATCTTAGGCGCCGACAAAGTCTTCTTCTACGAGTTACAAACCCACCCGAACATCAGCAAAGTCTTAAGACACTACGAACAAGAAGGCAAAGTTCACCTAACTCCAATTAGTCTAGCAGGCGGACAACCCAATGCCCCAGCCTTCCAACACCTTTATTTAACTAAGAAAACGAACAATAAACGACAAAACGAACTTATACCCTACAACGACTGCTTTTACAAACATATGTACGAATACAAATACATAGCTTTATTAGACATAGACGAAGTAATAATGCCAAAGAATGTTAATTCTTGGAAGGAACTTATGGAGATCGTTCTTCCTAAAGCTTTGAAGATCAACAAAGAAGAACGAGCCTCGTATAACGTCCGCAACGTTTACTTCCTGGACGATCTTCTCCACAACCACGGCTGGTTCAAAGAAATTCCGAAATACATGCACATGCTCCAACATGTATACAGAGCGAAGAACTTCACCAAACCCGGCCAATACGTGAAATGCTTCCACAACACAGAAAAAGTTTTAACCTTACACAACCATTTCCCTTTGTCCTGTTTAGGCAGCTCCTGCACTTCGTATCCCGTTGAGACCGTCGACGCGCAGCTGCACCACTACAGGGCGGACTGCGTGAAGACGCTGAAGAAGAGCTGCGAGGAGTTCCGCAAAACCAGCGTGATGGACACGACGATTTGGAAGTTCAAGGACCAACTCGTCGCGAGAGTTTCCACGACTTTGCGGACGCTTGGGTTTTTTGCTGGCGAAGTCAAACGATGATGAACAGTGAGGAGGTTGAGTTTCTCTTTTATTTTCGTTGCTCAAATGGTACCGCACAGGTTGAGTACCAGGAGTTTTTAGAAACAAGTTTTAATTTGAAAACTGCTGGGACTAATTCGCCAATCCTAAATGGTACCAATAAGATAGCACCGGTTATATTGCAACTAGTACTAAGACTATGCAACTCTTCAACTAAAGACTTTTTTATGAGAGGTTATACCTAGTCTTGGTACTATTAAACCCAAAGTTAGTCTTTGTTAGTTATTTCTCGTAATTCTATCAATTTCATTGGTACTACAAGTGCCTTAATTTTTAGTACCAATCATTATTTTAATATTTTATCTAGTACTGCTTTAATTTCCCTCGTATTTGTTGGTACTGCGTCATATTTTTCTTATTTTTACGACACAATCAGTACTAATTTACTTTATAACGCCCAAAATTTTAAACAGATTCAATTTGAACAAATTTCCAACAGAGTCCATTATTTTTGGTAGTACCCTTCTGACAACACAATTTTTTGTTCCTGGTGATCATTCCGTCGTACGTTTTTCGTTATTTGTGTTGTAAATTAAGTGTACTTAAACTATTAGTGTTAATACAAATGGAATTTAGTGCCTTGAGTGTTTCCAAGTACTTTTTAAATCTTGATCTGGACGATTGTCCGAAACAAAACTTTTTTTAGACAGTCTTTTGAATTTTGAGGTTTTCTAGTGATAAAACTTTTTTATTAAAAATTTTGTGACTTGTGATTAGAATAAGGCGGAAGAAGATTTCTGTGTTGATTAGTTTGAAGATTGTATACGTTTTTGAAGAAGAAGATTTGCTTGTTGATTGGTTTGAAGGTTTTTTGGTGAAGAAAAAAGTTGTTGCGTTTATTGGTTGGTTTGAAGAATAAAGAAGAGAATGAAGATTTGTTTATTGGTGAATTTGGTTTCATTCGTTTCAGGAGAAGAATGATGGATGGAAGAAAAGGAGATTAGTCCAGTTTTGTCTGACAATGTGATTTTTTTGTTTAGATGTTTTTTTATATAGATCGGTGCCTTTAAAAACATGAAATTTTGGATTTTATTTTGTAAGAAAAATGTTGAGTTTTATAAATGTCTTGGACCAAAAATGGTTTTGTTTTTGGTCCTTGGAGTAATTTCTTGGGCCAGAAATGTTGTTGCTCAATTTTGCATTTGTTACGTGTTTAGGAGAATTTTTTTAGTTTCGTTCGTTTTGTGATACCAATGTAGGCCTTGACAATATGAAATTGAATATTTTTGAAACGGGAAAATATTTGTAAATATTTTTTTACCCTAAATTTTGAATCTAAAACTTTTTTATTTACTTTACATTTCTTGTTTTGACTTATTATTAAAACAAAAAATTATACGCTAAAGGAACATTTCCAAATACCAACTGCCTTCTAGCAATCCTAAAATTTTGAACGATTTTGTGATTTTCACAAAAATTTTACTCAAAATTTTGGTTTCAATTTCACAAACCGACTGAAAGATTTTACAAACGCCCCATTTTATTAAAAATGTTCCTATGCGTCCCATATACTAGCTATAAAAAATATTCTACGTATGCTAGACTGATGTTTTTTTTATTTTTTAATATATCCTGTGTATATTTAAGAATTATTTAATTTATTTTTTTTGTCTATTTAGTATGTAAATAAATGTCAAAAAATCGAAGAAACAAATATATATAGGAAACATTTAACACATTTATTTCCACCCCTAAAAATGTACACTAAGATTCTGATTTTCTGGTATATCTTTTATAAAATGTTCTTTTTTAAAGATAATATTGAAATATTCTTTCCCTGTTTGTTATAGGTATTTTATATAAATTTTCCTTACTTTATTTTTTCTTTCTGCACCTAGGTTGAAGAGGATCGTGAAAATAAGACATTTGATCTCACACACAACTTTTTCAAACCGTTTTCGGTCAATTTTAGCCAAAAGTTTAAAAGACGTCTTATTTTAGTTGCCACATTCTCAAATTTACCAGGAACGAAGGTACCATATGGGTACTGCTTGGAGCTTGAGTACCATATGTTATGGTTATTTTATAAAAAGGTGACTACTTGTTCACTTGGTGATTACATGTGAGCTTTTGGAAACTCTTTTTTTCTGTAATACATTTACGCTTTGTGTATTTGTGTTCTAGTGCAATTTATGCGTACCATGAAAGTCAAAACACGTATAACCGTTAAGGTCATACTACCAAGTAGTCGGCCATCCTACGCTTACCGGCCTGAGCGGCCGGTGACAATTTAGTGCAGAGTCAATGTAATTATAGAATTACTTTTCAATTTCATCTTAGATGTTTGGTTCTCTTTCATTCTATTTTGTTCTTTCATTAAATGTTTTTAAAAAATTAAATTAGTTACAAATTTTTAATATCAGATTATGTGGGATATACAAAATAAATCATTTTTTTCCTTCAAACCTTTATTTCGCAAATTTTGATACTGTCGTCGCTGTAAATGCAGTGAAATCAGGGCCTCAATAACTTCTTCGGTAAAAGTATTTATTTTGCCTTTTTTTTGGACCAATTTTTATAAATGTATACACTACGTCAGTAACGTAATATATGCAGCCAATTATCTTATGTCTAAAATGTTCATACAAAAATACAACATGCCATCTATTTATCTTTCTTTTACATGTATAAAATATAAGATGATCATCTTGTCCATAAAATCTGTTTTGTCGTCATCAATAATCACTTCCAGTTTTCTCTAATTTTCCGTGATCGCATCACTATGATGCATTGTTGATAATAATATAACAGATTTTCCCTTTTTTGGAACGTATGACACTAACGTGAGATTTTTTGTAAATCCAAGAAATTGTTGAAAATTGTTCTCGAGAACGTTTCGCCTGAAAATTTTGGTCGATAAATACCATAATTTTTCGTACCGTTCCTGTAATAGTGAGACCAGAAATCTTCAAATTCAGAGGTAATTGTTTGGTAGTAAAAAAAAATGTGGCACGTTATGTTTCTATTTGTACCGTAATATGGTGTCCATAAATCTGGTACAATATTTTCACCAGGTTGGTGGCACGTTGATTTCCCTCTTTTCCAAAATATTGAATTCCTTTTAGTGGGTATCCTGTTTCAGAATCGTTTAGCCAAAATATTTTTATTCTATATTTTTGGTTTTGATGGTATGTATATTTGCTTGAATGGACATTTTCCGTCAAAAGTTTGAATGGCGGGAATATGAAACTTTCGGGCACATTTAGTTATACGTCAAAAAGTTCTGGCACTTTTTGACGTATAACATGACGGAAATTGACACATGCGCACAAAAAAAATTCAACTATGAAAAGGTCTATTGCTCATCTACAGTCAGATTACATGATGGCATGTAAAAGTTTCCTAAATTGTTATTCTTTCGATCCCACAGTTCTCCTATAGGTGCCTTTGCACGCCATTATGATCTTGATTCTTTATCATCAAATCTAATAAATTTACAAATTTTGTGGTATCTGTTCTTAGAGAAAATTGTTCAAAAAATTGTTGGTCCATATATTTTTGCTCCATAGACGGTCAATATTCGCAATGGAAAATTTCAGATGCCCAGCAGTGAACAATATCCCAATAATCTTAATCATACAAAATGCATCTTGATTAGTAGGTGATATTCCTACCTATTTTAAGGACTTGCCTTGTTTTTAAACTTAATCCGTGGTCTGATGACACGCTGTCACTCCAGGCCGCTGCGGCCGGTAGAAGGAATCTAGCGGAGTTTTTTATCTTTATAAACTAATTCCATATCTTTCCATAGCAATAAGAGATTACTTTTCATCAAAATATTATTCTAACCATATGTAATATTTTTTTAAAAGTGCGTCCGGACGTCCCGGCCGGTAGAATGACGTTAACGGTTAATAAAATACGTAAAGAAACTTAAAAAAATCAGGCTTTTATTAAAATGCAGTAGAACAGGGAAAATACATTTATAGGAATAGATAGATAAAATTATTATAAATTTAATGACACTAGTGACTATAAATAAATGCGTGGAGCGCTAAACTAAATTGATTTAATCCTCCTAGGCTCCACGCTTTTATTTATAGTTACTAGTGTAACTTACCTCGTAACTAACCTAACCTACCTCGTATAGGAGGTAATTTAGACTTTTCGTGAGGAATAAGAGTAAAAAATTTAATATGAAATTTTAATTATTGCATATTGATTAATAATAATATATTTAATATTCTAATAGCAACTTAGTTTCCTACGCCGATGATACGTCTATCTTATGTACAGATCTATCTATAGATTAAGTAGCTGATAAAATGACGATATGGTTGAAGAAGATCCATATATGGCTAAGAACTAAACAACTATCACTAAACATCACGTAGTAACGGTCGCAATCATCCTCTTCAATAAAAATCTTCAACGATATACTAAAAAAAAAAACGGTAACTTCCCTGAAATATGGAAGAAATCAAAGCTGGTGCTGTTAAGAAAAGGAGACAAACCTTTACAGGATCTATCATTGTACGGGCCAATTTGCCTGCCTGATGTAACAGGGAAGTTCCTAGAACAAATGGTAATAGGGAGGATAAAACAGGAGATTACTAAAGGTAAAATCTATCCAGAAAGCATTTCGGCTTCAGGGAGGGACTCTCGACTATAGACGCAATAATAAGATTAGTAAAGGTGGCAGAGGTGGCTGCAGCAGGATTGCAGGGTAAAAGGAGAATTTGCGCACTCATAACTTTAGACGTTCGAAACGCCTTCAACTCTGTTGCTTGGACAAATTTTGTTGAAGAGTTAATAGCAAGAGATTTCTCCTGAAGCTCGTAAGCAGTTACCTCTGCAGCCGAAAAATTAATTTAGACGCAGAAGGTGAAAGCGTAGAAAGGCAAATCTACAGCGGTGTTCCACAAGGCTCAGTAATGGGACCAACTTTGTGGGACCGTCTGTATGATGGAGTCCTTACTCCTAGCCAGAGGAAGTGGAAGCTGTCGGTTTCGCCGACGACTTGGCTCTAATCGTCGCCGTATTAACAGAAAACTGTGTTATCAAAAGGGCAAACAAAGCCATAGCACTAATAGACTACTGAATGGAGAAAAAGGCTCTCTCCAGAAAAGACAGATGCGGTTTTATTGACACGTAGAATGAAGGTAGGACCAGCCACATTTAAAATAAAAAGCGAAACAAAATAGCAAAGGAGGCCATTAAATAATTAGACGTAACCATAGACAAAAATCTTTCCTTTCGACAGCACATTGTTCTTGCTGCTGGGAAGGCACTAAAACTTTAGCAGCACTTTTAAAACTTATGCCAACTGTAGGTGGCCCTAAGAGCACCAAACGAAGGCTCTTGTTCTCTGTTGTGGATTCTGCCATGCTGTACGCTGCGCCAATCTGGAAGCGAGCCATAGATCGAGCAAATCTAATGCAAAAACTACAATCCATTGAACGAAAAATGGCGCTACGCGTGTTCAGTGCCGTATAGGACCGTCTCAGGAGACGCTGTTATTACGGGAATAGCTCCTATAAAATTTCTTGTTGAAGAGAGAGACACGCTTTATAAACAAAGGACCAGTGAAAGCAAAAAGGAACTGAGGAAGAAGGCAAGTACTCAAATGCTCGAAAGTTGGCAAGAGTACTGGAAAAATTGGGTCCTTGGACCACGAGAAGGCACGCGAAGTTACTACTACCTGACGTGCTGAGCGCCCACTCGTGCTTCAAAGACTACCACACTATTGGGTATGCAAGCTAGGGCGTGTCCCTTCGGGACTATTTAGGTGAAGTATTTTTCAATTTAGAATTAGGTTTCAGTGATAAAGTCCCCACTTAAACATTAAATATCTATAAAAAATCAATTATTCGTAATTCATTTATATTGAAAGATTTAAGTTGGTTTCAATGCATTTAGTGCAGTTCGCGAGCAGCTAGCGGTTACTATGAGGGTGAGTTTTTTTTATATTCAGGATATATCTTAATCCACTACGATTTTTTTGTGTCGCTCAGATAAGGATAGATTAGTCGGTTAATTGGTGATTTAGCCTAAATTTAGTTTGTAAATGGATTAGATAAAACCTTTTAAATTAGTTTCAAAAGTCTGGCGTCGCTTATGTATGGTTATTGGCGGTATACTTCAAGTATCTCGCGGCACATTGCTTGAGAAACATAGACATGACGTAGCAAATAGTTAAAATCGGTGGCTAATAAGTGGAATACTTCGTTTTGAATCTTCATAGAAGTTTTGCAATTTACAAGATTTAGTTTTCGTGAATTGTAAATAATGAAGACAAGATTGTGTTACAATTTTTGTGTAAATTTTCGTGATTTTTCCGTCTTGCAGTCTTAAATACTTTTGAATTATTTTATCTTCGTATTTCCATAAATACATGGAATAATATGGAATCGTAATTGCTTACAGTGTACTCGCACTAGTGTTTGCGTAAAATAAAAACAGAACTAAATATAAACTATGTACAGATGGAATAACCATCTCTATAGGACAGATATGTATATATATATATATATATATATATATATATATATATATATATATATATATATATATATATATATATATGTGTGTGTGTGTGTGTGTGTGTGCGTGTGTGTGTGTGTATGTAGGTATATTTTTGTAATTTTTCTGGTAAATAAATAAATAAAATATATAATTTTGGAACAAGTATAAAACGTGTTGCAATTAAAATATGAAATTTAAGTTACATAAAAAAATCATAATAGAAAAGCGATTTGTCTACCGTTGCTAATTGCCAATTCTTAATTTTCTATTTGAAGCGAAGATTAGATTTTTATTTTGTTCGGCGAAATTAATAGTTTGAGTCAAACGATTTCGGTCAAAATAAGAATTCATCTTTATTATTTAACCCGTCAGCATTCTTGCTCACCAAACGTTTGAACAACACTCACTGTACTCACCATAAATTCTTTCATTACCACACAATTAATTCATGCAAGCAGACAGAGCCGTCCTTAGACCGGGGCGAGCGGGGCCCAGGCCCTGGGCCCCGCAGCCTTATGCGAACCGACAGGTTTAGATTTTACATTGTTTTTCATTATTTTTTGCTTTACTACTAAGTAAAGATAGATGTTTATTTATTATTTTTCTTGTGCAAAACAAACAAGTATTTGTCAAACAGTATTTATTATTCTTGTTTTGTCATAACAATTAAATTTGAAAATCCAATATTTTTTGTAAAATTTAAATTATAAAAAAAATTGTCTAAAGGGCCCTAAAATTATTTTTTGCCCTGGGCCCCGCACTTACTAGGGACGGCTCTGCAAGCAGAGCCTCTCGGAGAAAATGCGAGGCCCGCAGCAATTGGTATTTGGAGCCCCCCTCTTACATCCGTAAAAACTTAGGGGAAGAAAAAAATATAGTTTTTGTTATGGTATTAAATATTTATGGAATAAATAAATTTACTTAACAAATGCTTTTCGTGCTTTAGCATCAGCAAATTCAGTTATAATTCGGTTGGAATCTTGGAAAGTGAGGCTCCTTAAATTATGAGGCCCATGGCAATTGCCCACTCCTCTGATAGGGTCTGCATGAAGTGCTAGCAAAAGTTTAAAAATCAATCCTTCATTTTTTGTTCCTAATCTCGTTTATTATATTTATTAATTATAGCGTTCTTGAATTTTGCTTTCAGATCTTGAAAGCTTAAATTTTAATCAGCCTTCATCCATTTAATTATGTTTGTCGTTTTTTATAGGTCAAAATGATATTTCCTTGGAAATGTTCGTGCCGCGGTCGTTTCTTCACGAAAATCTGCCTGGCGACGGTTCTATGGAGCACAGCGTTGCTGGTGGTCCTCCATCTTCGCCCAACCATCGACTTGAAGATGTCACATCTGAATAACCGTCACCTCCTCCAGAAATGGCATGACCCTTTAGCACAAAACCTCGACTCAACAAAGCAGATCCTTGACCAAGACCCGTTCATAGACAAAAGTCCCAGTTTATCCGAAGATAAACTAATTGAAGACATTCAAGTCCGTATACCCAACCTACCCATCGCGTATTGGAACAAACACAAGAATGAACCAATGGGAATGAACAACAGTTGCGCCAGTTTCCCTTCAATGTTCGATTTGGAATTCAACAATTTGTATTGGCAGACTTTAAGAACTACGAACGGCACCTTCCAATTATTCGGAGCATATCTAGACAAAAGGCAACAGAATATACTTGACCCAACCGTCCGAATTCTAGGCATGATTGACAGGATCGAACCCAACGTTATCACTTACTGCCACTTCTGGTTCGAAGGCAAAAAGGAGCCCGTTATAATAAAAAGCTTCGAATACAAGTATATTTGGGAAAAGTCTTGGGGTAATTACAAGCAAGGTATTTACCAGCCATACCTCATAACCTGCGCGTTGCCCAAAGGCCACAAAGAAAAAGTTCCTGCCTCAATCTCCCTAGTAGAAAAACCCTGTGATCACTCGACTAACAACCTACGCGTTATTTACGAGAAACCCGATACGAAGAAAGACTTTGCCGTTTGCGTCAAAGGTTTAGATTTCCTATACGAAGATTTATCTGTTCGGTTAGTGGAGTGGATCGAGCTCCTCAACATCTTAGGCGCCGCCAAAGTCTTCTTCTACGAGTTACAAACCCACCCGAACATCAGCAAAATCTTAAAACACTACGAGCAAGAAGGCAAAGTACACCGAACTCCAATTAGTTTAGCAGGTGGACAACCCAATGTTCCAGCCTTCCAACAATTTTATTTAAAAAAGCAAACGACCAATAAACGACAAAACGAACTTATACCCTATAACGACTGCTTTTACAAACATATGTATGAATACAAGTACATTGCCTTGTTAGACATAGACGAAGTAATTATGCCTAAGAATGTTAGTTCTTGGAAGGAACTTATGGAGATCGTACTTCCTAAGGCTTTGGAAATCAACAAAATAGAACGAGCTTCATACAGCGTCCGCAACGTTTACTTCCTCGATGATCTTCTCCACGACCACGGCTGGTTCAAAGAAATTCCGAAATACATGCACATGCTCCAACACGTCTACAGAGCGAAGAACTTCACCAAACCCGGCCATTACGTGAAATGCTTCCACAATACAGAAAAGGTTTTAACCTTACACAATCATTTCCCTTTGTCCTGTTTAGGCGGCTCCTGCACATCGTATCCCATTGAGACCGTTGACGCGCAACTGCACCACTACAGGGCCGACTGCGTGGCGAATCTGAAGAAGAGCTGCACGGAGTACCGCAAGACCAGCTTGATGGACACGACGATCTGGAAGTTCAAGGACCAACTTGTCGCGAGGGTTTCCACAACTTTGAGGACGCTTGGATTTTTTGCAGGCGAAGGTAAACGATGATGAACAGTGAGGAGGTTGACTTTTTCTGTTATTTTCGTTGCTCAACTGGTACCGCCCAGGCTAAGCACCGGGAGTTTTTAAAACAAGTGTTATTTTGAAAACTGCTGCGACTAATTCGTCAATCCTGAGTAGTACCAGCAAGATAGCACCGGTTACATTGCAACTAGTACTAAGACTATGCAACTCTACAACTAAAGACTGTTTTATGAGAGGTTATACCTAAACTTGGTACTATTAAACCCAAAGTTATTCTTTAGTTTTTTCTCGTAATTGTATCAATTTCATTGGTATTATAAGTGCCTTACTTTTAGTACCAATCATTATTTTCATATTTTATGTAGTACTGCTTTAATTTATTTCGTATTTGTTGGTACTACGTCATATTTTTCAACACAATTTTTACGACACAATCAGTACTAATTACTTTATAGCGCCCAAAATTTTAAACAGATTTTCTCAAAAATCTAAGACTAATTAGTCCATTATTTTTGGTAGTATCCTTCTGTCAACACATTTTTTGTTCCTGGTGATTTTTCCGTCGTACGTCTTTCGTTTGTGTTGTAAATTATGTGTACTTAAACTATGGGTGTTAATACAAATGGAATTTAGTGCCTTGAGTGTTTCCAAGTCTTTTGAATTTTGAGGTTTTCTAGTGATAAAACTTTTTTATTAAAAATTCTGTGACTTGTGATTGGAAGAAGACGGGAGAAAATTTTTGTGTTGATTATTTTGAAGATTGTATTCGTTTTTGAAGAAGAAGATTTGCTTGTTGATTGGTTTGAAAATTTTTTGGTGAAGAAAAAAGAAGTTGCGTTTATTGGTTGGTTTAAAGGTATGAAAAATAAAGAAAAGGATCAAGATTTGTTTGTTCTTTCAGGAGAAGAATGATGGATGGAAGAAGAGGAGATTAGCCCAGTTTTGTATGACAATGTGATTTTTTTGTGTAGATGTTTTTTTTATATAGATCGGTGCCTTTAAAAAAAATGAAATTTTGGATTTTATTTTGTAAGAAAAATGTTGAGTTTTATAAATGTCTTGGACCAAAAATGGTTTTGTTTTTGGCCCTCGGAGTAATTTCTTGAGCCAGAAATGTTGTTGCTCAATTTTACATTTGTTACGTGTTTAGGAGATTTTTTTGTGTTTCGTTCGTCTTGTGATACCAATGTAGGCCTTGACAATATGAAATTGAATATTTTTGAAACGGGAAAATATTTTGTTACCCTAAATTTGGAATCTAAAACCTTCTTATTTACTTTACATTTCTTGTTTTGTCTTATTATTAAAACAAAAAAATATACGCTAAAGGATTTATGGATTAATGGATACATTTCCAAATACCAACTGCCTTCTAGTAATCCTAAAATTTTGAACGATTTTGTGATTTTCACAAAAAATGTACTAAAAACTTTGGTTTCAATTTCACAAACTGACTGAAAAATTAAAAAAACGCCTTTTTTATTATAAATGTTCCCATGCGTCCCATATACTAGCTATAAAAAATATTCTACGTATGCTAGACTGATGTTTTTTATTTTTTAATATATCCTGTGTAGATTTAAGAATTATTTAATTTATTTTTTTGTCTATTTAGTATGTAAATAAATGTCAAAAAATCTAAGAAACAAATATATATAGGAAACATTGAACACATTTATTTCCACCCCTAAAAATGTACACTGAGATTCTGATTTTCTTGAATATCTTTTATAAAATGTTTTTTTTTTCAGATAATATTGAAATATTCTTTCCCTGCCTGTTTATAGGTATTTTATATAATTTTTCTTTACTTTTTTTTTCTTTCTGCACTTAGGTTGAATAGGGTCGTGAAAACGAGACAATTGCGTCTCACACACAACCTTTTGAAACAGTTTTCGATCAATTTTAGCTAAATATTAAAAAAAACGTCTTATTTAAGTTGCCACATGCTCAAATTTACCAGGAACAAAGGTGTCAAATGGGCACAGTTCTGAGCTTGAGTACCATAAGTTATGGTTATTTTATAAAATCCAAACAAAGTGACTGATTGTTCACTTGGTGATTACATGTGAGCATTTGACAAATAACAACTCCAAATAACAACTATTTTTTTTTTCTACATTTGCTCTCTAATACATGCTTTGACCGGTGTGAAACTGGCAATAACTTTCAGCAATAAAAAAATTGCGTAAAATTTTTATTTGAAACGGCTATAACTTTGTTATTGAAAGGGTTTTTTCAAAATTTTCTTCACAGAACTGTTGCACAGTAAGTCACCTCATAAAATATTCCAACAAAATTTTATTTTCTTTTTACACGTAGGCATAATAATCATATTAAAGATCAACAAATATTCACATTTACTCACTTCTTAAACGCGGAACGTCAAAGTGTATTATTTTCCAAAATTTTTCAACAAAATTTCCACCATCTATTAGGCCACAGTATTACCTTCATTTCTTAAGCAGGAATTTTTCCAAAATTCCTAATAATAAGCGCACAGCGATTATTTAAAAAAGTGCATTCCACGCAGTTGCCATTTAATAGAAAAATCCAAAAGAGGTAGTAATTTTCAACATTTCTAAATTTTTCTTTTAAATATCACTAGAGAATGTATGTACCTAACAACGAAATAAAACATTTTTCGAAATATAAAAAAAAAACAATTGAATAACGACCAAACTTAAAATGCAGCTGCTCCACGTAGCACCGTTTCATAGCCAGAACGTCAAATTGCAGTAAATTTTAACTTTTCTCAAATTTTCTTTCACACATCACTTGTGAATAAATGTACCTAGACATGTGTAAATACTTTTGTAAAAATTCCCAAAAGTAAATGTATTCCACCCCACTTTCGTTCGCCGGGCACTGTTTTATTGCAATAGGGGTAAGTAGCAGTAAATTTTACATTTTCTCACATTTTCTTTCAATTCCCACTACTGGATAAATTTATCTACTTATCTATCGAAGCATTAAAAAAAAATCGTACAAATAATAAAATTTCACCAAGACTTAAAATACACCATCTCGACGCAGCACTATTTTATTGCTGGACCGTCAAATTACTCTAAATTTTACCTTTTCTAACATTTTCTTTCATTTCCTACTAAGGTATGAATATATCTACTTAACTGTATAAGCATTTAAAAAAATTCGCAAAAATAATTGCATTTGACGATGACTTAAAATGCACTCACTCGACGTAGCACTGTTTTATTGCTCGACTGTCAAATTTCTCTAAATTTTAACTTTACTAATATTTACTTTCATTTCCTACTAGGGGATGAATATATCTACTTAACTGTCTAAGCATTTAAAAAAAATCGCAACAATAATTGCATTTGACGATGACTTAAAATGCACTAACTCGACGCAGCACTGTTTTATTGCTCGACCGTCAAATTGCTCTAAATTTTATTTCTTCTTAAATTTTCTTTCACATGTCACTAGATGAACATGTCACTATAATGAATCTACGGAAGCATATTCCGTATTGTCCATGAACATACGGAAATGATCTACGATCATTTGCAAAATCGTAAAAGTGCACTTTTAATTTTCCTTAGATTTGCCTCAGTTCTTGTATTTTCAAAAAAATAATTCTGTGTCATTAAAGGTAAAGCTTTTTTATCATTTTTTTAGAGCATTATAGTTTAGTTTGCTATACTTTTGTGAATAGGGTCTTGTTAAAGTGTATATTTGTAAAATTTAGAGCAATTTGACGGTCGAGCAATAACACAGTGCTGCGTCGAGTGAGTGCATTTTAAGTCATCGTCAAATGCAATTATTTTTGCAATTTTTTTTTAAATGCTTATACAGTTAAGTAAATATATTCATACCCTAGTAGGAAATGAAAGAAAATGTTAGAAAAGTTAAAATTTAGAGCAATTTGACGGTCCAGCAATAAAACAGTGCTGCGTCGAGTGAGTGCATTTTAAGTCTTGGTGAAATTTTATTATTTGTACGATTTTTTTTTAATGCCTCGATAGATAAGTAGATAAATTTATCCCCTAGTGGGAATTGAAAGAAAATGTGATAAAATGTACAATTTACTTCTATTTACCCCTATTGCAATAAAACAGTGCCCGGCGAACGAAAGTGGGGTGGAATACATTTACTTTTGCGAATTTTTGCAAAATCTTTTACACATGTCTAGGTACATTTATTCACTAGTGATGTATGAAAGATAATTGGAGAAAAATTAAAATTTACTGCAATTTGACGTTCTGGCTATGAAACGGTGCTACGTGGAGCAGCTGCATTTTAAGTTTGGTCGTTATTCAATTGTTTTTCTATATTTCGAAAAATGTTTTATTTCGTTATTAGCTACATTCATTCTCTAGTGATATTTGAAAGAAAAATTAAGAAATGTTGAAAATTACTACCTCTTTGGATTTTTCAATTAAATGGCAACTGCGTGGAATGCACTTTTTAAATAATCGCTGTGCGCTTGTTATTAGAAATGAAGGTGGCCTAACAGATAGTGGAAATTATGTTGGAAAATTTTGGAAAATATTACACTTTGACGTTCCGCGTTTAAGAAGTGATTAAATTGTAATATTTGTTGATCTTTAATATGCTTATTATGCCTATGTGTAAAAAGAAAAAAAAAAAATTTTGAAAAATCCGTATCAATAAGAAAGTTATAACTTTTTGAAATAAAAATTTTACGCAAAATTTTTATTGCTGAAAGTTATTGCCAGTTTCACACCGGTCATGCTTTGTGTATTTGTGCTTTAGTGCAATTAATTCGAACCATGAAAGTCAAAACATGTTTAATAAAATATATAAAGAAACTTAAAGAAAACACCCTTATAATAAAATGTACTGAAACAGAGAAAATACATTTATAGGAATACATAGAAAATATTATTACAAATTTAAAGAAAATCATGTCAGTCACTAGTGTGACTATGATTAAAAGCATGGAACGTTAAAATATATTGATTTAATCTTCATGGGCGCTTCACGCTTTTTATTATTATTACCATTTTTGTCCTTATGGACAGTGTTTGAACTTACTTAAATATCTCATGATGACACAACTTTCACTTTTCGTTCTCTTCCCAAAATCTCTTCATCTGACTGTGCTTCTGCTTCCTTTGTTCTGTTCCTAACGTTCCTATCCTCTTCCTTTCGCTTACTAAAAATTTAGCATTGTTAATTTTGTTTCTGAATTTTTTTGCTGATTCAAAATTCATCTAAAATTCATTGCTGAAATTGCAAAATTCATTGCTGATTCTTCATTTGCTGATTGATTCCCAATTGCTTTAAGTCATCTTCTATTTCATGAAACCAATTTGTTTTCCTACTTAAACTGTTTACTACATCAAAGACTTTCTTTGTATGTCGTTTATTGTTCATTCTCTGTATGTGCCCATATAAAGTTAATCTGGGTTTTCTAATGATATCTGTGAGTCTGTCTGTGTGTTCATATAGCTCTTTGGTTGGTCTTTTCATCCATATACCATCTCTGTGTACTGCTCCAAATATTTTTCTGAGAATTTTGCGTTAAATTTTTTCTGTTGATGTGATGCCAGATGCTCCAATTGTAGTCGTTTCTGACGCATAAAATGCTTCAGGCAATACAACTGTTTTGTAGTGTCTGAGTTTGGTCTGCCTGGATATGCTGTTATATATATGCTGCCTTGTATTATAATGTGACCATGTAAGTTTGTATGCTTTCTGGAGTTTTTCCGTTGGTTCTATGTTAGACATCTTGTTTGATCCTCATATTTGTATGTATTTTCTAAGTATTTAATTTTTTCAACTCCTTGTATAGATCCATAGGTCGTATGTATGGTACGTGCATTGTTGGTATGTCATTCCATGTATTGGGTCTTCTCGTAAGATATCTGTAAACCTGTTTTAGCGGCTATTTCATGTAATCGCTCCAGCGCTTCCTATTCCTGTTGTGTGTTATTGCTGGGTATGGCAACGTCATCTGCAAACGCCAGACATTTTATTTTTGTTTCGCGTGTTCTTCCTAGCTGTATTCCGTTTACTTGTTCTTCCCACTGCTTAACAATTTTGTCTAAGACCATGTTGAACAAAATTGGTAAGAGGCCGTCTCCTTGTCTGAAACCCGTGCGTATCTGAAAGGGTTCTGAAATTTGACCCATGAACTTGATCTTAGAGGTGGTGTGCCCTGATTTTTGTCAATGCAATATTCTTCCAGTACTGCAAAGAAAGTTTGGTTTGGTACGCTTTTTTAAAGTCCACAAAGGTAACTACTGTGTTATTTGTCTGTCTGACTTTCAATATTCTTTTTAGGTTCCAAATTTGTTCGATACATGATCTCCCTTTTCTAAAGCCAGCCTGGTATTCTTCTATTTGAGGATCTGCTTATGGTTCTAGTCTGTTCAATTTAACACTTTAGAAAAAAGACTAGAGAATATTTTGTAAGTGACTGGCACTGGTGAAATATCTCTGTAATTATTTGGATCTGACATATCACCCTTTTTATGTAATGGGTGGATCAAGGCACATTTCCATTTTTCCGGCATTTTCTCTGTGATCCAAATGTCTGTAATGATCTTTTGAATTGTTTTCATGATGTTTTTATCTTGAAGCTTCCACACTTTTCCACAGTAATGCCATCTTCTTCTGCCGGTCTGTTATTTTTCATTTGTTGTATGATCTCTATCTCCTCTATTGTAGGTGGAGTAAAATCAGCATTGGATGTTGTTTTTTGGAAGGTCAATTTTTGCGAGTTGGATTCATTACAATTGAGAATAGTATTAAAGTATTGTTTGAGAATTGTACAGTTTTCTTTCTTGTTTTGTTTCCAGGGACCCATCTGTTCTTCTAAAACAGAGGCTAGGAGGTTGATAACCCTTAATATTTTCTTGTAATATGTTCTGTAAAACTTTCTTGTTTTATTTCTCTTAAAATCTTTTTCATTTTCTTTTAGCCTGTCGTATGCTTGTTTTTATCTTCTAATTTCCATTGATGATTCTTTCTGAAATTCTTCTGAACTTCGTGAAATTCCTTCCATATTTTGGATGTTCTTTTACTACTGAACTTCATCCATGCCTGTGTTCTTTTCTCAATGGCTTGATCATAAGTTGCGTTCTACCACCTATGTTTCCTTTTTCTAGGAGGTTGCGTCTAATGCATTGGCTTCTGAACTGTGGTTGCAAGATCTGTCCAAGTGTCTGTTGGGTGCCTATTAATTTCTTCAACGATTTTGTCCCTGTTTATCCGCAAATATTCTGGATCAGGCTTGACTATTTTGTTTTTTTCTGTATTTTCCTGACTTGGAATTGGTCTAATCTTAACTTGTAACAAATAATGATCTGACTGGAAGAACCCTTTACGTGTTCTTACATTTAAAATTTCCTGCGTATTTTTGCTAGAAATGGCCACATGATCAACCTGGAATTCTCCCACTACGGTGTTAGGTGCTTCCCATGTTGCAAGTTTTCGTATTAACTTTAGAAATTGTGTCGACATTATTTTGAGATTAAAATTTTGACAATATTTTATGAGGTGTTCCACATTTTTGTCTGTGCAATAGTGAGCTGAATAAGGGCCTGTGTTTTGTCTGTATTTTCTCTCCTTATCTAATTGCCCATTAAAGTCCCCCATTAAAATTTTAACATGCCTTTCTGGTATGCTGTTGGTTACTTCTTCTATGTCTTCCCAGAAGTCTTGAACTTCTTGTGGGTTCTTTCTGTTATTCTCATTTGTAGGTGCGTGTGTATTGATAATCGTGTGACCTTTCTTACTTGATTTGAGGGAGAGTGTGGAGATCCTTTCTGATATTTGAATTAAAGTCAATAATTTTATCCATGACTGATTTTGTGTACGGCAAATTGGTAGTCTCATGGGAAATATTATTAAATTTGTAAATAGAATAAAAGTATAAAATGTTATGGTTATAAATTTAAAATATAAAAAATTTTAAATTAAAATATAAAAACATAAACCAAAGGCAATAGTGACTATAAATAAAAACTCCACGCTTTTATTTATAGTCACTATTGCCATGACAGTATAGTCACTAGTGTCATGACACTAGTGAGGAATAAAAAAATAATATTACATTATAATTAATGGATATTGATAAACCAACAATAGTAGTGTTTCTTGATCTAGCGAAGGCTAGAGCTTGATTCATATGGGATTAGAGATTTTGCTTATAATTTGATTAAAGGCTATCTAACTGATAGAATTGTATTGGTAAACGATTGTTATAGTAAAACACATATTTTTGGTCTCTCAGGAGGGTACTATCTTGGTTTCTTTACTATTCACATTATATATTTGATATTTTTAATATTGTACCTAGTGGTTACGTTTTAGTATGCCGATGTCAGGCTTCCCTTATTGAGATCAATTCTGAGATGTGGAAAAATTACGATATGGTTGAACAAGATCCATATATGGCTAAGAACTAATCAACTATCACTAAACATTACATGTTAACGGTCGCAATCATCCTCTTCAATAAAACTACTTTTGCAAGTTTTGGGAGTTATTATGGCATACCTGTTGATATAAAACTATCTATTGAGGATACGGAACTTAAGAGAGTTGACTCCTGTAAATATCTAGAAGTATAACTGGATTGCTTTATGAGATGAGACTACCAATTATAAAAAGGGTCTTTTTCTTTTATAAACTGAGTAAAATTCTCAAGTCATTTATACCTTTGATAGTATCGTTAACTATGGTATATTAGCATAGGGTGGTGCCTGTAGTAATTCATACCTTTCATAACATTCATACCTTTGATTGTATCGTTAACTATGGTATATTAGCATGGGGTGGTGCCTGTAGTAATTCATACCTTTCATACCCTTCATACCATTCATACCTTTGATTGTATCGTTAACTGTGGTATATTAGCATAGGGTGGTGCCTGTAGTAATTCATACCTTTCATACATTTCATACCATTCATACTTTTGATTGTATCGTTAACTATGGTATATTAGCATGAGGTGGTGCTTATAGTAATTCATATATACCATTTGTGTTTATCCAAAATAGACTGATTAGAAAAATTAATGTGTAATCTGTTTTGATAAAAGTGTTGATAAAATCTATATAGTTAATTTCTAAAAACCGAATTATTACACGCCATTAAGGTTCCAAGAACAACAAAACACCAGGTCCAGACGATATCTACTCTGAAAATTTCAAGCAGATACAGGAGGAAAACATAAACCTAATTTTAACACCATAGAACAAGGTCTATGACACTGGACAACTTCCAAAGGAATGGCCAAAGTTCACGTTCATAATATATCGCAAAAAGCAAACAGCAACCAAATGCAAAGATCACAGGCCAATCTTGCTAATGAGTCACGCATTAAAAATATTCCAACGCATCATACACACCAGGCTATTTAATAAACTTGAAGGGCTAAACGGATACACTCAGTTCGGATTTAAGACCGGCACTGGTACACGAGGAGCAACATTCTGTCTAAACACATTGGTACAAAACTGCTATAAACAAAGAAAGGACATCTTCCTGTGCTTCAATATCCAAAAAGAGCTAGTATAGATGAAAAAGACGTAAGAATAATCCAAAACCTGTACTGGCAACCATTCAACACATCCACAGTGAGTGAGTGCCCTTTACGCTCATTTACAGGGGATTGGTTCTATTTCCTGAAGGCGTCCCCTTCGGCTCTAGATTGGATCACAAACCTTGACGTTGATATATGAAAATGTCTATATATTTAAGCAAAGCATGTACATAGCCATACGTTAAATAAATAAATGTACTGGCAACAGTCGGCCAACATCAGAATCAACAGCCAATTAACGACAGAAGAAATCGAGATAAAAAAAGGGTTACGTCAAGGATGCATAATGTCACCAATGTTATTTAATCTCTACGTCGAAGAAATAATCTCAGAAGCCTTCGATGATCTAGAAATCGGAATAAAAGTGAACGGCAACACAATAAACAATATAAGAGACGTAGACGACACAGTTATCATAGCAAGTTACCAGCAAGACCTACAGCTACTAATGAATAACATAATCATAAACAATAGTGAAAACAATATCATCCAGAAAGGGTAAGAAGCCGGACGTAGTATGTACAGATCCAAAGCAAAATTCGTGGTTATAGCCCTAACAATCAGGCAGGACCGTTCGTCACGGTAGAGGGGGAAACAATTGAAGGAACTACGAGCACTAAATACCTAGGCACACTAGTAAATGACAGATACAACCTACTACAAGAGATCAAGAGTAGGGTAGAACAAGACAGACAGGCATTCAACAAACGACGTCCCTTGAAGTCCTTTTAAATTTAGAAATCGGCCACAGAATGGTCAAATGCTACGTTTGGCCAGTCCTACTCTATGGAGCAGAAACCTGGACGATAAAAGTGGCATCTATTAACAGGATCGAGCCGTTCGAGATGTGGACACTGAGAAGAATGCTACGCATCCCATGGGTAGACCACATTACCAACGAGGAGGTGCTGAGAAGGGTAGGAGTGGACAGTTTACTATTCAGAACCATAAAGCAGCGCAAGATCGGGTATCTGGGTCACATACTAAGGGGCCAAAATATCGAATTCCCCATTTCCCTTTCTATCTTTCTATCTTTCCTTCGAGTGTGAGCCTTGAAGGAAAGATAGAAAGCAGAACGGGCGTCGGACGTAAACAGCTATCATGGCTTAGGAACATAAGGAACTGGACCCGAATCAAAAAGTTTGGTGACATATGCCAAGCAGCAATAAACAAAACATTAACAATTATTCAATAAATGATAATTCGCCAACGCACATAGGTGTAAGGTAACAGAAGAAGAAGATATAGTTAATGTGATATATTTAATGTAATAACTGTAATTTATTTTAATGTAAAAGGATGTATATGATGCATAATCAGAATACGAGGGACGTTGTATCTACGCGAGGGGCTTGGTAAAGAATACGAGATTTTTCGAAACTTTGTGTTGCGGACTTTTTACCTGGCGCAACTGTAGTTATTCGTCTTTAGCACTCTTTAACTAAGATCTGGAAGCAAAAAATGAAGCTTCTACGTTGGTTCAATAAATATATTTGCGTTTTTGTTGAAAATAATTGTTGACATTTTCAAGATGACAGATAGTAGATGGAAACGCATCTAACTCGACGTTACCACGTTTATTATTTTCTTTAAAGAAAAATATTATCCCATATGCAGATCTAAACATCAATACTTTTTTTAGGATACCTAATCTAACCGGGGTTAAACCAACGGTCCTTGCCGCATCGTCCTATATTGGATGTAGAATTCGCGCTGCCGCACATATGTTGTCTTGATTTAGCTGCCCGCTTCGCGGCGGTCATCCTAATCTAACCGGAGTTAAACCAACGGTCCTTTCCACATTGTCCTATATTGGATCGAGAGTTCGCGCTGCCGTGCTTGTGTTGTCTTGATTTATCTGCCCGCTTCGTGACGGGCAACCTAATCCAACCGGGGTTAAACCAGCGGTCCCTGCCGTCGCGCAACTCGTCGCGCTGCCGCGCGAACTCTCGATCTACTATAGGACAATGTGGCAAGGACCTTTGGATTAATCTGGGTTAAATTAGGTTGCCTGCTGCGAAGTGGGCAGATAAATCAAGAACAGAAAGGCGCGGCAGCGCGAACTCTCGATCTAATATAGGACAATGTAGCAAGGACCATTGGTTTAACCAACTCGGCTGGTATCAATTTCCATTCAAGTATTTTTTGAATTGTTTAGGCGAGATCTCTTAAAATATTCTGAATATTCATAATAGACAAATAATTTCTGGAAGCCAATTTTGTATATACTTTACGCAAACATGTGACGCAGAAAAGTTTAAATAATTTATATTTGTCAAAATTAAATTTGGCAACGCTGCCAGAATTGTATCTACATTCTCAGTTATCTGACCAGTGGTCATACACTTCAGCTATTTGGTTGAGAATGCAATTATTTTATTGCAAAAACCCAAATATTTCTCCGAAATAAGAAAAAAATATCTTTTTACAAGGCCTATGTCATTCCACTACAATGTGCATGCAATTTCTGTGGTGGTGGTGTTAATAAGTAGGTACCAAAAAGCAACCAATCTTGTAGTATCTCGACACAGTTTCGAGAGGCCGTTCTTGCACTTCTCCACTCGGATCAATCTCCACTCAACCAAATTCTTGACGGTTTCGTCTGGATCCTGCAGAATCTGGTGGATATCTAGGACACTTACATTATTGACTCGAGACATTATGGCTGTTTGTGGCGTGGTTGTTCGTTGCAATTTCAATTCAGCTCAATACGACGCTTAAGATTGTATATATTAGGGGTACAGGAAAGTAATCCATTTTTATTAAATGTTGTGACTTCTATCTTCTTATACTGGTTTCTGTCAGTAGGTAAACTGATTATGTCAAATAAATTTGGTTGGCTAAACGTCAATATACCATTTTCTGCTGAGTTTCGATTATTTGAGTAAACCGTTTAAAAATGGCAAGTCAATTAGTAAACGAATAACACTTGCGTCATTGTATGCGATTTCTCTTTGATCAAGGTTTAAAGGCTACTGCTGCGGCGGAATCAATTAATCCAGTATACGGCAAGAACGTAAGAGCAAACAAATGCCAATTCTGGTTCAGAAAGTTTAGAGAAGGTAACACCAATCTCTCAGATGCTCCACGAAGTGGAAGACCTAGTGATTTCATAGAAGACGCTTCAAAAGACCTGGTGGAATCAGATATGCCACTAACCATTCAAGCAATGTCTGAAAGGCTCTCTGCATCCTGGTCAACTGTTGAGGAACACTTAAAAAAGATTGGTCAATAGACGGGGTGTGTGGATTCCGCATGAATTAAACGAAATTCAGAAACAACAGCGTCGAATGATTTGTTCTTCTTTGATTACAAGGAACTATGCCACATTGCCACCTGGTCAAACGATAACTGGAGAAGTGTACCGACAACAATTGACCAGGTTGAATGGGAAATTAAGTTAAAAACGTCCGGCGTTGGTTAACAGAAAAGGCGTAATCTTACTTCACGATAATGTAAGACCACATTCTGCGAAAGAAACCCAAAAACATTTAAAACAAATGGGTTGGGAAGTTTTGCCACATCTGCCATGTTCTCCAGACCTGGAGCCATCGGATTACCACTTATTGAGATCATTAGAACATCATATTCGGAATAAAATATATCGAAGATGCCATCGAAAATGACTTCAACTCATTTTTTAATCAGAAGACACCTGAATTTGTCAAAAAGTGTATTCAAAATGTGGCAACACGTTGGGAAGAGGTTATTTCAAACGATAGAAATTATTTTTTGAGTTAATAATAATCAAATTTTGTAATAAATGATTTTTAACTTTTTTTGTAAAAAAATGGATTACTTTCCGGTACCCCTAATATGTTGTCAAAATTATAGTTTCTCATATAAGCGGGCATATAAACAAAAATAAACGTGGCAACGTCGACTTAGTTGCGTTTGCATCTACTATCTGTCATCTTGAAAATGTCAACAATTGAATAGGATGGTTGCGACAGTTACTACGTGGTAATCCATTCTTACATTGCATTTCAATTCAATGTAAGTATGGATTACCACGTAGTAACTGTCGCAACCATCCTATTCATAAAATCAGCCTGTACGGCAACCCAGACAAAATTGTACAACAAATTGATGAAAAATTTCAATTCAATGTAATGTCAACAATTATTTTCAACTAAAACACGAATATTTATTTAACCAACGTAGACAACGTAGAAGCTTAATTTTTGCTTCCGGATTTTAGTTAAAGAGTGCCAAAGACAATTAACAACAGTTTACACCAGGTAAAAAGTCCGCAACACTAAGTTTCAAAACAATCCCGTATTCTTTACCTAACCCAAAATAGACTACAAAAATGCTGAAAATTTCGCGGTCACAGTTAGCAAAACCAGAGCATTTTTGGGTCGTCCGGAAGCACCTCCTCGGCCAGCAATTGTGAAACGGGTGGAAAAGTTTCAGCTGTTGCGACAAGTTAGTGATTTGAAGAACTGAACTCGTGCACGTCGCTCAAGAACAACTGAGAATATTGCTGTTGTAGGCCATAGCGTTGAGTGAAACCTAGGTTTGTCCATTTCTCGTCGATCTTTGGTATTGGGCATTCCCCAAACGACATTACACCGTTAGTCTGTTTAGTCTGTCTGGTCTGCCTAGGCTCTCTGGTCTCTCTGATCTGTCTGGTCTGCCTGATGTGTCTGATGTGTCTGGTGTTTCTGGTGTATCTGGTCTGTTTGGTCTGTCCGGTCTGTCTGGTCTGTCTGGTCTGTCTGGTCTGTCTGGTCTGTCTGGTCTGTCTGGTCTGTCTGGTCTGTCTGGTCTGTCTGGTCTGTCTGGTCTGTCTGGTCTGTCTGGTCTGTCTGGTCTGTCTGGTCTGTCTGGTCTGTCTGGTCTGTCTGGTCTGTCTGGTCTGTCTGGTCTGTCTGGTCTGTCTGGTCTGTCTGGTCTGTCTGGTCTGTCTGGTCTGTCTGGTCTGTCTGGTCTGTCTGGTCTGTCTGGTCTGTCTGGTCTGTCTGGTCTGTCTGGTCTGTTTGGTCTGTCTGGTCTGTCTGGTCTGTCTGGTCTGTCTGGTCTGTCTGGTCTGTCTGGTCTGTCTGGTCTGTCTGGTCTGTCTGGTCTGTCTGGTCTGTCTGGTCTGTCTGGTCTGTATGGTCTGTCTGGTCTGTCTGGTCTGTCTGGTCCGTCTGGTCTGTCTGGTCTGTCTAGTCTGTCTAGTGGTAGATTTTAATATGCAAGCAAAGGCGATGCTTTCGAGACTATTTAGGCGAAGTATTTTTCAACTTTTCGTTCGTTCAACTTTTCGTTCGAAATTCGTTTGAGTGATAAAGTCCCCACTTAAATATTAAATATCTATAAAATGTAAATTATTCATTCATTTATATTGAAAGATTTTGTTTGGTTTCAATATATTAAGTGCAGTTCGCGAGCAGCTCGTGGTTACTATGAGGGTGAGTTTTTTTATATCCCGGATATATCATAATCCACTACGATTTTTTGTGTCGCTCAGATAGGGATAGATTAGTATGTTAATTGGTGGTTTAACATGAATTTAGTTTGTAAATGGATTAGATAAATCTTGTAATTGAAATATTGGGGTGAAACCAAACTAATTATAGATACAATTGTACTAACTTATTAAAGCGGGATAAGTCTTGAGTATATAAATATATTCAACTTTACCTCTTAAAAAGATATACTAATATTATTGAGCTACGGAAAGGTTGAATATATTTATATATTCAAGCTATATTCCGCTTTAATAAGTTGGTACTTTTCAATTAGTCTAAAAAATCACGTATGGTTATTGGCATCATGTATGGTTATTGGCAGTGCCGGTATACTTCAAGAATTTAGAAACATTGACGTAGCAAATTGTTGGTTGATAATTGGAATACTTTGTTCTGAAACTTCATAGAATCTTTACAATTTTCAAGATTTAGTTCTCGTGAATTGTAAATAACGACGACAAGATTATGTGAAAAACCTTTGAAATTTTTGTTTAAATATTTGTAAATTTTCGTGTGTTTCCCGACTTGCAGTCATAAATACATTTGCATTATTTTATCTACGCATTTCCATAAATACATGGACTAATATGGAGTCGTAATGGGTTTACAGTCTTCGTACTCGCACCATTGTTTGCGAAAAATAAAAATAAAACTGAATATGCAAATATAGAACAAGTATAAAACTTATTGCAATGAAAATATTAATTTTAAGTTACATACAAAAATTAGAATAGAATTGACTAGAATAGAATAAAATCGCTTAGTCTATCTTTGCTAATTGTCAATTCTTAATTTTCTAATCGAAGCGAAGATAAAATTTTTATTTTGTTCCGCAAGATTAATAGTTTAGTTCAAACGATTTCGATCAAAATAAGAATTCAACCTTATTGTATAACCCGACACCATTCTTGCACACTAAACGGTTGATCAATACTCACTGTAATCACCATAAATTCTTTCATTGCCATACAATTAATTCATGCAAGTGTTAGCAATATCTTAATAAAAGCAATCCGCCTTTTTATGTTCCTAATCTCGTCTTGAATTTTGGTGTTGGAAGTTTAAATTTTGATTATTATCCTATTAATTGTGTTTATCGTTTTCTGTAGGTCAAAAGGATATTTCCTCGGAAATGTTCGTACGGTGGTCGTGTCTTCACGAAAATCTGCTTTGTTACGGTTCTATGGAGCACGGCGTTGCTGGTGGTCCTCCAGCTTCGCACAACCTTCGACTTGAAGATGCCACACCTGAACAACCGTCTCCTCTACCAGAAATGGCAGATACTTGACCAAGACCCGCTCATTGATAAACGTCCCAGTTTATCCGAAGATGAACTACTTGAAGACATCCAAAGCCGTATGCCCAACCTACCCATTGTCTATTGGAACAAGCACAGAAATAAACCCATGCAAGCGAATAGCAGTTGCGCCAGATTTCCTTCAATGTTCGATTTGGAATTCAACAATTTGTATTGGCAGACTTTAAAGACTACGAACGGCACCTTCCAATTATTCGGAGCATATCTGGACAAAAGGCAACATAATATACTAGACCCAACCGTCCGAATTCTAGGCATGATTGACAGAATCGAACCCAACGTTATCACTTACTGCCACTTCTGGTTCGAAGGCAAAAAGGTGCCCGTCGTAACAAAAAACTCCGAATATAAGTTTATTGGGAAAAAATATTGGGGTAATTACAAGCAAGGCATTTACCAGCCTTACCTTATAACCTGCGCGTTGACCCAAGGCCACAAAGATAAAGTTCCTGCCTCAATCTCCTTAGTAGAAAAACCCTGTGATCACTCGACTAACAACATACGCGTTATTTACGAGAAACCCGATATAAAAAAAGACTTTGCCGTTTGTGTCAAGGGCTTAGATTTCCTATACGAAGATATATCTGTTCGCTTAGTGGAGTGGATCGAGCTCCTCAACATCTTAGGCGCCGCCAAAGTCTTCTTCTACGAGTTACAAACTCACCCGAACATCAGCAAAATCTTAAAACACTACGAACAAAAAGGCATAGTTCACCGTACTCCAATTAGTCTAGCAGGCGGACAACCCAATGATCCAGCCTTCCAACACTATTATTTAAAAAAGCAAATTAACAATAAACGACTAAACGAACTTATACCCTATAACGACTGCTTTTACAAACATATGTATGAATATAAATACATAGCCTTGTTAGATATAGATGAAGTAATAATGCCTAAGAATGTTAGTTCTTGGAAGGAACTTATGGAGGTCGTTCTTCCTAAAGCTTTGAAGATAAACGAAATAGAACGAGCTTCATACAACGTCCGCAACGTTTACTTCCTCGACGATCTTCTCCACGACCACGGCTGGTTCAAAGAAATTCCGAAATACATGCACATGCTCCAACACGTCTACAGAGCGAAGAACTTCACCAAACCCGGCCATTACGTGAAATGCTTCCACAACACAGAAAAGGTTTTAACCTTGCACAATCATTTCCCTTTGTCCTGTTTAGGCGGTTCCTGCACATCGTATCCCATTGAGACCATTGACGCGCAACTGCACCACTACAGAGCAGACTGCGTAGCGGCTCTGAAGAATAGCTGCGAGGAGTACCGCAAGACCAGCATGATGGACACGACGATCTGGATGTTCAAGGACCAACTCGTCGCGAGGGTTTCCACGACTTTGAGGACGCTTGGTTTTTTTGCAGGCGAAGGTAAACGATGATGAGCAATGAGGAGGTAGAGTTTTTCTTTTATGTTCGTTGCTCAACTGGTACCGCCCAGGTTAAGCACCGGGAGTTTTTAAAACAAGTGTTATTTTGAAAACTGCTGGGACTAATTCGTCAATCCTGAGTAGTATCAGCAAGATAGCACCGGTTATATTGCAACTAGTACTAAAACTATGCAACTCTACAACTAAAGACTGTTTTATGAGCGGTTATAACTAGTCTTGGTACTTTTAAACCCAAAATTAGTCTATGTTAGTTATTTCTCATAATTCTATCAATTTCGTTGGTACTACAAGTGCCTTCCTTTTTAATACCAATCCTTATTTTCATATTTTATGTAGTACTGCTTTAGTTTCCTTCGTATTTGTTGGTACTGCGTCATATTTTTCTTCTTTTTACGACACAATTATTACTAATTACTTTATAGCGCCCAAAATTTTAAACAGATTTTCTCAAAAATCTAAGACTAATTAGTCCATTATTTTTGGTAGTACCCTTCTGTCAACACATTTTTTGTTCCTGGTGATCATTCCGTCGTACGTTTTTCGTTTCTGTTTTAAATTAAGTGTACTTAAACTATTAGTGTTAATGCAAATGGAATTTAGTGCCTTGAGTATTTTCTAGAACTTTTAAATCTTGATCTGGACGATTGTCCGAAAAAAAACTTTCTTTAAACAGTCTTTTAAATTTTGAGGTTTTCTAGTGATAAAACTTTTTTTATTAAAAATTTTGTGACTTGTGATTGGAAGAAGACGGGAGAAGATTTCTGTGTTGATTAGTTTGGTTTTTTTTTTTAAGGTTTTTTTTAAGATTGTATTCGTTTTCGAAGAAGGAGAAGATTTGCTTGTTGATTGGTTTGAAGATTTTATTCGTTTTTGGTGAAGAAAAAAGAAGTTGCGTTTATTGGTTGGTTTGAAGGTTTGAAGAATAAAGAAGAGGATGAGGTTTTGTTTGTTGGTGAATTTGGTTTCACTCGTTTCAGGAGAAGAATGATGGATGGAAGAAAAGGAGTCCAGTTTAGTCTCACAATGTGATTTTTGTGTGTAAATGTTTCTTATATAGATAGGTACCTTAAAAAAAAAAATTTTTAAAAAAAGGATTTTTTTTATAAGAAAAATGTTGAGTTTTATAAATATTTTGTAGCAAAAATGGTTTTGTTTTTGATCCTTGGAGTAATTTCTTGGGCCAGAAATGTTGTTGCTCAATTTTAGATTTGTTACGTGTTTAGGAGATTTTTTTTGTTTCGTTCGTTTTGTGATACCAATGTAGGTCTTGACAATATGAAATTGAATATTTTTGAAACGAGAAAATATTTGTAAATATTTAGGGTAAACACTAAATTTTGAATCTAAAACTTTTTTATTTGCTTTACCTTACTTATTTTGTGTTATTATTAAAACCATCAATTGTACGCTAATGGAACATTTCCAAATACCAACTGTCTTCTAGTAATCCTAAAATGTTGAACGATTTTGTGATTTTCACAAAAAAATTACTCAAAATTTTGGTTCCAATTTCAGAAACTGACTGAAAAATGTTACAAATAGTTGTTTTATTGAAAATGTTCCTCTGCGTCCTATATACTAGCTATAGAAAATATTATACGTATGCTAGACTGATGTTTTTTATTTTTTAATATATCCTGTGTATATTTAAGAATTATTTAATTAATTTTTTTGTCTATTTAGTATGTAAATAAATGTCAAAAAAATCGAAAAAAACAAATATATATAGAAAACATTTAACACATTTATTTCCACCCCTACAAATGTACACTGACATTCTGATTTTCTTATATATTTTTTATAAAATGTTCTTTTTTACAGATAATATTGAAATATTCTTTCACTGTCTGTTTTAGGTATTTTATATAAATTTTCCTTACCTTTTTTTTTCTTTTTGCACCTAGATTGAAGAGGGTCGTGAAAACTAGACAATTTGTCTGATACACAACAGTTTAACAACTTTAGTCAAATGTTTAAAAGACGTCTTATTTAAGTTACCAAATGTACCAGGAACAAATGTTCCAAATGGGTACTGATTTGGGGTGCATTCGCGTTGGACGCTTTGAGCGCACATAAACGTCGTTTGCAGCGTTCGACTTGATGCTGTGAGCGTCAAAAAATCACACTCGTGGCTAACTTCGGGTTGCAGATTTCGCGCTCTCAGACGCTCACGCTACACAGGTAGGGCAGCAAAAGCGTGAGCGCTAAACTTCACTATTTATCAAAACGAATACCATGTGAGCGTAAGCTAACCAAACATTTATAGGTTTGATAGGTACAAGTCATGGAAACTGATGAAGCTCTGTATTTTACTGCAAGTGAAGATTCAGGTAATTAAGAAAAAGCAAAGCAAATCAATTTATTAATGAAAATAAATATAATTCTACAGTAAATTGTTTGTTACAGTAGTATATAAGTGCCCTCATGAAGCAATTCTTATGCTTACTGATGAATATCAAAAGCAACAGTCAAAATTAAAGAGTGGAAAAATTTCTCAAAAAAAAGTGTGGGAGGGAATAAGTGATCAACTCCTCGCTCATGGTAATAATGTTATAGGCCCTCAATGCCAGTCATATCATATTCATCAGATTCATCGTTGATAGTTTCCAATATATTATTTACTAACGGATAAACATTTCTCACATTCGCCATGTTGACGCTAATTCTGACGCTAACAGACTGTCATAGCGTCCAAAACTAACGAAATTTGCTTGTTGATTCTAAGCGCTCATAGGCCAACAAAAACACCTATAATCTGAGCTTATAAGCGAGAGCGCTCAAAGCGTATGAGCGTCCAACGCGAATGCACCCTTGAGCTTGAGTACCATAAGTTATGGTTATTTTATAAAAGCCAAACAAGGTGACTACTAGTTCACTTGGTGATTACATGTGAGCATTTGGAAACTTAAATAACAATTCTTGTTTTTTTGTTTCTTCTAATACATTTAAGCTTTGTGTATTTGTGCTCTATACAATTTATTCGAACCATGAAAGTCAAAACACGTTTAATAATAGTATATTAAAAACGAGTTAAGCGCGGTTTTCAGCACGCGTCCAGGTTTAGGAAACGATGAGCTTAGCGAGGAGTTTTCTAATGGACAAGTGCGAAAAACACCTTATGAACGAGTTTTTCATACATTTTTTTCTATTTTGCCATTTCTAAATACAAAAATCGCCGATACATATTAAGAACATTGTATCGCCAATAAACTGGGAATCTTCTAAACTCAGCTAATGTGAATGAGGTTGTCGGTACATTTTATCAAGTCTTGAATATGGCAGTAGCCTTATTCGTGCCGTTAAGGCAGTACCGAACCTCAACCTTCCCAAAGTGGTTTAGTACAGAGTTAAAGCATACAATAAAATGTAAAAAAATAGCACATAAATCTTACAAAGTATCAAATAATTCGCTGCGCTACAATGAATTTGTAGCTTTACGTACGCAATGCAAACAACTATGGAAAACTTCTTATGAACGTTATTTGAAACAAATAGATGACAATTTGCAGACAGATCCAAAATCATTCTGGAAGTTTTTAAATAACAAAAACTCATCTTACAGCATTCCAGATCAAGTGTATTAAGGAGATCAAACAGCTAATGGTGGTCTAGAAATATCCCAACTTTTTGCAGACTATTTTTCCACAATTTTTAGTAACCACAAAGACTCTTCTTTTGAATATAAGAATCATATCAACCTCGACATCCCATGTCCCAAAATAACATTAGATCAACTTCTTAAAAAAATTAGCAAACTGACAAATAAACTTAGCTCAGGCCCTGATGGAATCCCCAATATATTCTTGAAAAGCTGCTCTCTTACTATTTCCAATCCTCTCATGATTATATTCAACTTATCCCTGTCCACAGGAGTATTTCCAAACCTACTTTATTTTACCTACGTTCAAATCTGGCGAGAAAATAATGTAAAGAACTACAGAGGTATAACAATACAATCTGCCATTCCAAAGCTGTTGGATAGTCTTGTTTATGACCAAGTAGCATTTTCTTGCAAAGAAATTATCGATGATCAGCAACATGGCTTCTCACAAAAAATATCTACGGTTGCAAACCTATTAATATATGAGTCTGAAATCATGAAGGCTTTAGAGAATAAAATCCAACTTGATTCCATATATACTGATTTCTCTAAAGCCTTCGCTACTGTTGATCACAACATTCTACTTAGAAAACTGCACTGCCTTGGCTTTAGTGATGTATTACAGAAATGGTTCCGTAGTTTTTTGACTGGGCGCATTCAGAGGGTCAAAATAGGCTCTTCTATATCTTATGAAATAGCAGTGACATCTGGGGTTCCACAGGGTTCGCACTGCGCACCACTCCTCTTCAACTTGTTCATGAATGATATAGGGAGTTGCTTATATAGTAAATATTTACTATTCGCTGATGATCTAAAAATTTTTGGGCTTACCCTAAACAGTAACTTATTGAAAAATACAGCAACTGTAAAAGATCTTGGCATCTATTTTGATGAACGTCTAACCTTTGTTGACCACATAATTAGTGCATCTTTGAAGGCTTCGAAGATGTTAGGCCAGGGGTGGGGAACATGCGGCCTTAAGGCCGCATGCGGCCTTTTTGATTTTCCTTGGCGGCCTTCTTAGATATTTTAATTTTAACCTATAATTTCGAGCTACCCAGAGAGAAGTACTAGTGAGACCGAACTGTCATATACCGTCTTTGTTAAACACAAAACTTGGGGGGAAATTAAATCACGTGATCTGATAGAACAGGCCAATGAACGTGCAGCAAATTTCCCTCCTTTCTAGGTGCTGCGTTGTGATTTATATGTCAATATTAATACTTATTTAAAACAATTGGTTGTTGTTTCGACTGACCTATCGTGCCTGATGCAAAATTTACATTTTTTGTTTGTTGTTAGTGGCGTCTGTTAGTGTTAGTGTGTTTTATTTTTATCAAAATCGTTTAAAGTTAGTTATTTGTTAATTTGTGTTTTACCCATTATGTAAAAAAAGAGAAAATTGAATGAAGAAAACAGAACTTTTAACGAAGATTGGGAGCTACAATATTTCCTCATTTCTGTGAAAGATAAAATGGTTTGTTTGATATGCAATTCTACAATAACCAAATTAAAATATACAATGCAAACCAGCATTATGTATCTCACAAAGACCATAAATATGCTCAACCAGAAGCAGAATCGCGAAAAGCTGCTCTTTTTAAGCTAAAAAAGAAAAACAGCATCAAAAACAAGCTTTCAGTAATTTTATTAAGCAAAGTACTACTGCAACTGATGTTACCTAAATAGCATATATTCTTGGAAAACGGGGAAAACCCTTTAGTGATGTGGAAATGATAAAGGATTGCATTGTTGAAGCAGTAGGTTGTTTAGATCCAGAGAAAGTTGAGAAATACAAACAATTACCCCTTTCCAGAAGGACCATAACTGATAGACAGCACGAGTTAGCGCAAAATATAACAGAACAGCTTCACTCAATTGTACAAAATGAAGATATATATTTTTCGCTAGCATTAGATGAATCTACTGATGCAACGGACTCAGCTCAGGTTTTGTTTTTCATTCGTGCTGTCACTGAAGATTTTACTTGTTTCGAGGAACTACTGGCATTGGGTACTCTTACCGGAAGAACTCGTGGAGCTGATATCTACAACAGTTTTAAAGAAAAATGCCAAGAAGCAGGACTAAATATGGATAATTGGCTTCGTTTCATTACTGAAAAAAGACAATTCAAAATTAGAAAATTTATTTTCATTTCACTGCATATTGCACCAACAAAATCTTTGTGCTAAATCCGCTACTTTAAGCAATACTATGGATAAAGTTATTAAAATTGTTAACTTTATACGTGCAAATGCGACTCGACATCGTCAATTTCGAAATATGCCTATGTCTGATGATGAAACATCATAGTGTAGATTTGCCATATCATTCAAAAGTACGCTGGCTATCAAGAGGACAAGTTTTAGCCAAAGTTTTAAGTTTGCGAAAAGACATTTTGAGGTTTTATGAGGTACAACAACAGCAATGCGAATTGTTGGATGACGAATTTTGTAGAAATGCTGCATTTTTGTGTGATATCATAATAAAACAAAATGATTTAAATATTTCTTTGCAAGGCAGAACAAAACATATATATGATATGTGGCAAAAAATCCAGGCGTTTAGAAAAAAGATATTATTTTTCAAAAGTCTCTTCTCTCAATCACAAATTTCTGAAGAACATTTTCCACAGTTAGCTAAAATGATAAATGAACAAGAATATGTATGTGAAACATTTCAAGATTACATAACTGTTTTGGACTTATTAATTGAAGAATATACTGAAAGGTTTTCTGATTTTGAAAAACATACTATTACAAATTAGCGTACGAACCACATTTAGTTGACATTTAGAAGGCACCTAGTGCCAATGGAATTGTTACAACTACCAATGGAATTGTTTGAGTTATGTGAAGATACTATTATAAAAATCTTTTTGATTCCAAAAAAGACGTAGTGGTAATATGGAAAAATGCAGTTGAATATCCAAAGACCACCAGTAGGGCAACTTGTAGTCTTCTCCGCACCTTAGGAATGGTGTACTTTTCCTATAAGCTAGTAGTCTAACTATACGTAGTCTAACTAAGTTAGTTAAGGTAGATTTAGTAAAATTTGATTTTGATTTATCTAGATTTACTTGTTTGGGTCTATATAGATTAATTAACGTAGACTAACTAAACTAGTTAAAGTAGATTAATGAAAATTTGTGGTTTTGTAGCTGAAGATCCAAACTACAAATCTCAAAATTTGTGATTTGCCTAGATTAACTTATCTGGGTCTATCTAGAATAATTTACGACTTACTAAAAAGTTTGTGGGTTTGTAGCTGAAGATCCAAGCTACAAATTTCTGAAAGTTTTATTAAATTTTGTCTGTTCGTCTGTCTGTGGCAGAGCTCCAAAATTTGTGATTTGTCTAGATTAACTTTTTGGGGTCTACCTAGACCAATTTATGTAGACAAAATTTGTGAGTATGTAGCTCAAAATCCAAGCTACACATTTCTGAAAGTTTAATTAAATTCTGTCTGTGGCAGATTTTCAAAATTTGTGATTTGTCTAGATTAACTTGTTTGGGTCTATCCAGACAAATTTACGTAGACTAATTATTCGGGCATTCACGAAGCGCTATTTGGCATTATCGTGTTGATGCAAAGATGTATTTAACATGCTCGTCGATTGCTTTCTTGCTTTGCAACTACATACTGCTGTGAATCAACTTTTTCATATTTAACACAAATTAAGAACGAATTCAGGACCCAGATAACTGATGCACATTTAGAAGACCAATTGGAGTTACGAGTTACAAAGTTGGAACCTAATATTCAATTTCTTTCCAATAAAAAACAAACTCAAAAATCCCATTAAATTACGAGGGTGAGTCAAAAGTTATTTGCAATGTATGGCATAACTCTTACATTGTTACTCTTACGTACTGACGCCTGACCTCGTTTATTTTGATCCCAATTCCTCAATTTGTCATCCTTTTAGAATTTAGAATTTTGTACCAAAGAGGAACGAGCAGTGATTTTTTCAGTGGGTTTTAGTGGTCGGAAGGTGTACCAGAGGCCGCATTTCATAAAAGACTCGTATTTTGCCGCTACAGAGTGTCTACGAAAGTATTGAAAAATTAAAAAATGGTCCCGTCATGGTCGTACCATTTTCGAATTTTTCATCTATTCGTAGACACTCCGTTGCGAGACATTGTTCCCAAATTGTGCCCAAATTCTTTGATGGATTGCAACCCCTGATGCACAACAGCATAGCATTATAATAAACGAGGACAGAGGTTCGTACTTGCAGACTATTCAGTTGTATTAGTGATCGTAGTCTTTCTGTTAGTTCTGTATCTATTTTTTTCTAACAAAATGTTAATAAAGCGCTGGCCTTTTTTTTTAGCTTTGAAACCCCACACGCTCAAGAATTTTCATAATTTTATGCGGCCTCTGTATTATACCCGAAATTTAAAGTGGCCTTCCATGATAAAAAGGTTCCCCACCCCTGTGTTAGGCTATATTTTAAGGTATTTTAAGGCTGTAAAGATGGTTTACATGTCATGGGTTGTCTCCCACCTAAATTATGCATCAGTTGTGTGGTCTACCCACTATCAATATCACAAATATACAATCGAGAAGATTCAAAACAAGTTCCTGAGGTTCTGTGCATACAAACTTCATGTAAGCATTGAAAATCATGATTACTCTGCTATTTCTAGAATGCTCAACATGCATTCCTTACCTAACCGTAGAACGGTTAATGATATATGCTTCATTTATAAGTTACTGAATGGATTGATAACTAGCCCTGAATTGCTCCAAATGATAAACTTTAATGTGCCTAATAGAATTCTACGTTGTAACAATACTTTCCATATAAAGTTCCACGCCAGCAATTATGGTAAATATTCACCTATTGAAAGATCCTTGAAATTTATTAGTGATCATAATATAGATATATTCAATGGTTCGTTGCCAACTCTCAAAAAACTCATATACTCTCTCGAATGTGATTTCAGCACACTATTTTAAAATTAGTCGCTCTATAGTTATATCTTTTTGTGATCTATAGATTTAAGATTTTACCTAGCCGATTATTGTTTATATGTGTTCATGTTTGAGTGTGTGTATTTATAGGTGTACCTATGTGTGTGTGTGTATATACAGTAGAATCCGCTTATAATGACATCGAAGGGAAGTGACAAACACGTCATACTAAGCGGATGTCATATAAAGCATTTTCTTAAAAAATAAACATCTTATTTTTATCAACCTATTTTTATTAGTTATGTATTTAGTTTAATAGAGATAACAACTACAAATTGTATAATACATATATATATATATATATATATATATATATATATATATATATATATATATATATATTGGAACAAAAATATTGGCAAAAATTTATTGGCAAAACATAAATTGGCACAAAATTAACATATGTATGTACATATTACATACATATATGTATACAAAAACATAACATAAAAAATGTACATAATATCAATGTACATACATAACATATTTAGTCATTTTTTATATAAGAAATCACTAATTTTTGACTGCTTTTGTTTCTTCCTTAGACCTCTCGAATAACAGTCTCTAACATTATTGTGTAAAGAAGACATTGCCCTGTTTAAATTATCATTTTCGAAATTGGTATGAACAAATCGTGGTAATAAGTCTGCAGCTTTTAAAGCCTCTTCTGCGGTAGGTATTGATTCTTCCTCGACTTCCTCTTCTTCATCGCTTTCGTTTTAACCATTAGCTGTAATATTCTGTACGATATTTTCATCTGATGGTTTTTCTGATGTGAGGAGAGTGTTATCAATTTCAACATATTCGTCGCACATTCCCGGGGCCGTTAACGAGTCTGAATTTAAGTTTCGTAACCACAAAGATAAAGGAACGTCATCTTCATCATCAAAATCCTTTACTGCTGTATTTTGAGGTAAACCAGCATGGTTTTCAATGAATCCTGCATGTTTGAAACGGTTGTAAATTGTACTTTGTGGCATTTTATTTCAGGCATCATAAACCATAAGAATTGCATCAAGAACTGTTATTTTAGTTGAAGAGCTATTTTGATTATAATCAAGGCTATTAATCATTTTTAGCACAAGATTCTTTCTGAAATTGCTTTTGAGTGATCCTATTATTCCTTAATCCATTGGCTGCAAGACTGATGTTGTATTTGGTGGAAGGAAAGCAAGTGTTATAGTCTTTAAATCAGTAACTATTGGATGCGCCGGGCAATTATCAACCAGCAATAAAATATTTTTCTTCTTTTTCTCCAAATCGCGATCCCAATCTCGAAGCCAATTTTCGAACTGTTCTGACGTCATCCAAGCTTTATGGTTGTTTGCATAATCGACTGGCAACGAATTAACACTGCTAAAACATCTTGGTTTTTTAGATTTTCCAATAACGAGCAATTTTTTTTTCTCTGTGTCGCTCAGATTTGCTGCTACCATGACGGTAATTCCATCTTTTGACAACTTGCCTCCACTACAATTCTCTCCCTTAAATTTTAAAGTTCTGTCCGGCATTAATTTGTAAAACAGACTAGTTTCATCTGCATTGAAAATCTCATCATCAGAAAATTGTTTCCGTAGATTTGACCACACAGTGGTTAACCAGTTTGTTGTAGAGCTTTGATCAAGAGACGAGGATTCACCGACAATTTTTCCCGCCACAATGTTATGTCTCACTTTAAAACGACTCATCCAGCTCGCAGAACAATTAAAGTTGAAGATACCAAAACGTGAAGCAAAAACATTTGCCTTTTCCTGTAACATTTTAAACGACTGAATTAACTTGATCAACATTATTCTGTCGTGATTTTCGAAGCCTTTTCGGATTCAAAACATTTGAATTAAACGATTCCTTAATCTGGTTCTTGTTTTTAAAAATCATTGATATGGTCGAATGGCCAACACCAAATTCCTTTGCGAGAGATGAGTTTGATTCTCCATTTTCTAGTCTGTATATAATCGCACCCTTCTCTTCAATGGTAAACGCTTTACGTCGTTGCAATGTCATTTTGTGCACAAATCACTAACAATAGATACATATCCATGAACTATCAATTCGTTATCTGGGAATCAAAACAAAAACGAGCCACGTACTCACCAAATTACGTTGCAGGCAAAGGAGTAATGGATGGTTTTGGATGGGGACGGTCACTATAGCCGGACATAATTTCTTAACAACAAGTCATAATAAGCGACATGTCATTTTAAACGAAGTCATTATATCGGAACTTTACTACTTTGCTATAAAGAATTTAATATGAAAACCAAACTTCACACTGCAATTACTTCATATTAAGCGGTTGGTCAATATAGCCGGAGTCATAATAAACGGATTCCACTGTATATATATATATATATATATATATATATATATATATATATATATATATATATATATATATATATATATATATATATATATATATGTTGTATTTGAGGTTTTCGCGGATAGATACCTGTGTTGTATTGTTTTCTCGGGGATTCCGCGTTGATGTTGAGGGTTGGTTGTGAAAAGAACCGGATTCTCGACGTTTCGGCGAACTAATATTCGCCATTCTCAAGGGATTTATGCGATATATCTCTTAATAACGCATATATCTCTTGAGAATGGCGAATGTTAGTTCGCCGAAACGTCGAGAATCCGGTTCTTTTCAGAGCCAACACTCAGCATCAACGCGGAATCCCCGAGAAAACAATACAACACAGGTATCTATCCGCGAAAACCTCAAATACAACATATATATATATATATATATATATATATATATATATATATATATATATATATATATGTGTGTGTGTGTGTGTTTATGTATGTATATATATATCTTATACTTATTCTGTATTGGGGCAACACGTATATTTCTTAAAATAAATAAAAATAAATAAAAAATAGAAACTTAAAAAACCACGCTTATATTTAAAGGTATTAAAACAGAGAAAATACATTTTTAGGAATAGGTAGAATAAATTATTATAAATTTAAATAGTCACTAGTGCCATATCATGACATTGCAAGCAAACCCATAGCGCTACAGCCCAGGACGGGCTTTGGCCTCCTCCTACAGCCTACACTTGTGTTTGGTGTCTTGATCTTAGACACAAGTGTAGCCCTTACAAAAAGCCCTTACAGTTTTGAACGTGGATGGCGAGCCACTAATCGGGGGGGCTTCGTGGCAGATTTTTACTGCGATGCCAGAGCCATCTACAGGAGAACGGCGGCTTATTTTTCACAATGTCCAGGATTTGAACCCGGGACTTGCGACTCCTAAGTCTGACACCTTGATTAATAGGCCACCACCGTCTCAAATATAACATTAGTGACTATAAATTAAACGCTTAAAATTTATTCATCCAATATTCGATTACAAGTATATCGTGTGTAGTAAATTCTACAATAAATAGCTGGATAAATACAAAAATAAATTATTCAATCCAAAATTCGGTTACTTCGTACAAAATAAATTACTTCATCCAAAAAAAGGTTAATTCATCCAAAATAAAATGTAATCATCCAATAATTGGTTTTTTCGTACAAACTATGATTTTTCCTTACACTAATCGTACAACATACAATTAATTCACCCAAAAAAGGTTTACGTGTACATAAAAAGTGTGTTTTATTCATCCATTTGATTTCTCTTTACACAAAAACAAATTGCTTGATATAAAATTTGAACTATAATCAAATAACTATTACCTATAATCTATTGTATGTAATATATTATGTTTTATTTTATATTATATGCTATATAATCTGTAATAAGAGTAGCACATGACCGGCCAGATATTGTAGTGATTTTTAAGAAACTAAATGAAGCTATTATCATTGAGATTGGAATAACAAGCCAGGATCAGCTGCAAACGGTTGAGACAACGAAACTGCATAATTACGACATGGTAGCGAGTGAAATATTACAAATATAAGTGTAAAACCAAGATTATCCCGTATGTGATGACTTGGGACGGTGTGGTTACAAAAAGCCACATCTTATTTATTTAATATGTAGTAATACATTGCCGGCTCTCCGCTCTCGCACTGAGCCGTAACAAAAAGCCACAGCAGATATAACCAGCAAATTGGAATAACACGAAACCTCGAAGCTTACATCCAAACTAGAGTGCTGAAGAGGACACTTGAAACTGTGTCGTTTGAGACACGCAGGGGCATACTTGATGGACCTGGCGAGGGCGAAACACCCGAAGCAGCAGTTGAGAGGTTGATGAGAAGAAGCGATATGGTGTCCAATGCGAGTAAAAAACAATATTAATTCCTAAAAACTACTTCTTAAATAAATTTATTAAATATATATTATGTGTAATTTATTATGTGTTGGTTAATTTTTTATATATTTTAACTTCATTGACGAACTAATGCTGGCTTAGATTTTAAAGGTCGTCCACGTTTTCGCTTCTGTCCCAATGGAATTTATTTAAGTGTCAATGGAACTTTGTACAGTTTCAAGAGAATTCCGATTCCAATATTGTACTTACATATGTAATTCTTCATAAACCACATTTATGAACAGGAAGATTCTTCCCATTTATTAATGTTCAGAGTCACTTTCCACATTGAAATTTGATGATTGATTTGTACTCTTCAAAACCATTACAGTTTTTCAGATTTTCTTTGTTTTGTACTCTGAAATATTGATTTCTGATATCTTTTGATTGTTTGGACCGATGTAAAAAATTGATTGAGCATTCAATTCTTCTTTCACAACGGTTGGTGATGATTTAACCCAATGATAGACTTTTTTGGAAATTTTATTAGTTTATTGGAAGAAATAATTGTATTTTATATAAAAAAAATTGTTTGTAAAGTGCAATCAAATTTTGGACGGATCAACCTTTTTTGTACAGTTAAACCTTTTTTGGGTGAATTTATTTTGTACAATTTCATCAATTATTGTACTAAACCATTATTATTTGTAAGAATAAATCGATTATTCTTCTTCTTCTTATTGTGCCATATCCTCAGTGGACGTTGGCGATCAATATGGCCCATCGGATTCGATCCACAGCCGATCTGAACAAGTCAACCGATGTTCTTCCGGTCCATTGTCGCAGATTCTTCAACCAGGAGATCCGTCGTCTTCCCTGTGACCTCTTCCCCTCGATTTTTCCCTGCATGATGAGTTGAAGTAGCCTATATCTGTTGCTGTTTCTCATGATATGGCCAAAGTATGACAGTTTTCTGTGTTTGACTGTTGTGAGCAGTTCTCTGTCCTTCTGCATGCGTAGGAGTATGGTTTCGTTGCTAACATGGTGGGTCCAGGAAACGCGAAGCATTCGACGATAGCACCATGCTTCGAAGGCCTCCAGTCGCTTACTAGTTGCCTCGGAGAGTGTCCATGCCTCCACTCCATACAAAAGTTTAGAGAAGACGTAGCATCTAAGTATGCGTGTTCGAAGATGGATGTTCAAGCGCATGTTACACAAAACATTCTTCATTTTGGGCGATTATTGGGCGTTTATATTTTATTTTGGACGAGGTTGCTTTTTGGATGAAGTAATCACTTTTTTTATGAATAAACCGAATTTTGTATTTTTCCAGCTATTATTTGTAAAAAAAAAACATCTATTTATAGTACGCAAAAAATCCAAGCCTAAATTAAAGCATGCAGCGCCTACGAGCATTACATCAACATAGTTTAGCGCTCCACACTTTTATTTATAGTCACTAGTGTCATGATACGGCACTAGTGACTATAAATAAAAGTGTGGAAGACTGGTAATTTTATTTAAATTTATATTAAATTTTTCTATATATTCCTATATAGGTTTTTAACTTCAAATTAAACCTTTTCAATATCAAATTAAACCTTTTTAAATTCAAATTCAACCTTTTCAAATTCAAATTAAACCTTTTTAAATTCAAATGAACCTTTTTTAAATCCAAATTAAACATTTTTAAATTCAAATTAAACTTTTATTAAATCTAGTTAAATATTAATATTGAGAAAACAAATTAATTATCAAAAATTATAATGAAAACAATTATGAAAAATAATATAAATAATGTTAATGTAACGGTTGACCTGCCTCAGCCAATGATAATTTCATCGACATAACTACATAATGTTTATAACAATTAGCAGAAGTAACAGTGGCAAATTTAGATTATTTTCTGGTTCCGCCAGCAAATTTCTTGCAGCTAATTTAACTTTCGAAAAAACTTTTTCTAAGGGATTTAACATGGGTAAATATGCTGGAAGAAAAAATAGTCTATGGCTTGTTCCATTTATTTTATCACGAAGTTCCTGAGTTTTATGGATTTTGGCGTTGTCCAGAACCAGCCAAGCTTCTATGATGTTACTTTCAGCCATTTTATTAAATAAACCATCAAGAAATATAATAAAAGTGTTTGAATTTACTGATGAATTAGAAATTATTTCAAAATTAATAATACCATGTAAATTCGTGAATAAAACCATGTAAATTCATGGCTGCAGTGAGTGAAACATTTCTGCCTATTACTCTTGGAACTATTACATGGGCTGGAGTATTTATCTTTGATCGAGCTTTATTTCGCCGGAGATGGTAATTGAAACCGTATTCATCAATGAAAATTATATTCTCCCGTGTTTGTGGAGCATTTTGTGAAAATAAAATTGTATTATTTTTGCGTTGTTTAATTGTTGACGTAGAGTTTAAACGGTCCAGACTAATTGCAAAAGTTTTCAATGATATTTTTAAAGCTTTTAATGTATTTGATACAGATATTGTGGTCAAGTTGACTTTTTTATTTTCATATATCTTCAATTTCATATTTTTTTTTAAGTAATCGATGGATTTTCTTCAATAATTTGCTCTACATAATTGATATCTCGTCAGATAATTTACTATTCCTTTTTCCACCACGATTTTGTCTAACCATCTCATATCCATCCTTCATATAACGTCTAATTATAGATTTAGCGATGTTTGTATTAATACCTGCTATTTCTGCTGACTGAAATTGTTTTACCTTCTTCATAACATTTTATAAAAATATCCTTTTTGTCTAAACTTTGTTTAAGAATAATTTCCTCTACGTTTTCTTTCACGACTAACAGGTAATTCATCTGCAAAAAGTTTTTTCAAAGTTAAATTAACTGCAAGAAATTTGTTGTCGGAACCAGAAAATAATCTAAATTTGTTTAATATTATCGAGGAATCCGTGGCCACTGTTACATCTGCTGATTGTAATAAATATTATGTCGATGAAATTACCTTCGGCTGTAGCAGAAGAACCGATACTTTATTTTTATAATTTTTCATAATTGTTTTCTTTATAATTTTTGATAATTAATTTGTTGTTTCTATATTAATTAATTGAAAGTAGGAGATTACCACTACGATATCTTCAAATCTGTCAGTAGCTACAATTACACGGTTATCTTTTGTTACTCTTTGGCACACCCCGCTGAAGAAGTAAAGAAAATAAAGTTAGAATATGTGTAATTACTACCTTAGAGTCCAAGATAAGAAGATCTCGTCGGCTCCTCATCCAACGGGAACTCTTATCTAATGGCAAACTGACAGATAACGTAAATCAATAAACAAACAATAGATTTCGGTTTGGAATTCGTATCGCAAGGCCACCATGGATTGTGGTTAGCAAATTAATTTACAGAAGAAATAACAATGTTTAAAATGAGATACTTTCAATTCTATTATTAATTTGGTTCAAACCACGACATCTCATTTTAAACTTTGTTATTTCTTCTGTAAATTAATTTGCTAACCATAATCCATGGTGGCCTTGCGATACGAATTCCAAACCGGAATCTATTGTTTGTTTATTGATTTACGTTATCTGTCAGTTTGCCATTAGATAAGAGTTCCCGTTAGATAAGGAGCCGACGAGATCTTCTTATTTTGGACTCTAAGGTAGTAATTACACATATTCTATCTTTATTTTCTTTACTCTTTCATAACATCTGTTGGCCTTCAGCCCCTGACACAAATCGGTCTTGACCGTTCCCGTTACTTGCTTTGGCGCAGCGAACGGCTCACACCACGCTTCTTCAGAGGGGTGCGTCAAAGAGTAACAGAAGATAACCGTGTAATTGTAGCTACCGACAGATTTGAAGATATCGTAGTGGTAATCTCCTACTTTGAATTCTATTATTAATTTGGTTCAAACCACGACATCTCATTTTAAGTATTAATTAATATTTAACTAAATTTAATAAAAGTTTAATTTGAATTTAAAAAAGGTTAATTTGCATTTAAAAAGGTTTAATTTGAATTTAAAAAGGTTCAATTTGAATTTAAAAGGGTTTAGTTTGAAATTGAAAAGGTTTAATTTGATGTTAAAAACCTATATATTATTTTTTTCATTTTTAAAACAATTTAATTAATGCGTGGTTTAAAATTTTTTTTTTTCTTATATATTTTGTTTTTTACTTTTTAGTCTTTGCATATCGATTTAAACTTGTAACTTCAACTAAGATCTGTTGTAAAAGGTAAAATTTTTTCCCATTTCAAAGATGATATAATTAAAAAATCACCGAAATGCAATAAATTTAAATTGCAAATAGACAACTTCTAGCACTGACGCAATCGTTGAAACTAAGTGTCTAAAGTATTAAAATATTGTATTGTTATCGAAAGCTAGCGTGTACATAAAATTTCAGCAAAATGGTACCGTGGTAAATGGTTTAAAATTCGATTTCAACATTAGACGCATGAAATTATTATTTATGTACAAGGACCGTTAATGGCTAGGGCAGAGAGATCAGTATTTGTTATACTAGATCAGGATTTGTTATACTAAATAGCAGCTTATTATTTAGGTACTAGGATTGTTAATGGCTGGGGCAAGAGATTATTTGTTATACTATTTGTATATACTATTTCTATTTGTTTAAATATTTGCCCATTATGTTACGGTACTGACTGGAACATTCCTTGAAAATTACCATTTTTATTGTTGTTTGTTCAACTATCCATCTTCCATAAATTTTGATAAAACATGTTTTTTACAACATTTTATTGCATTGCAATTGCACCATAAATATCAATGTGCGTGTTATTGTTGATACGTGGTATTATCTTTAAAACAACTAGAATATGTGCTGTAATTATTGCATGATATAGTTTATTTTATTTTACTTCAATGGCAAGTGGAGATATTTATACTTTGAATTTGGGACTTTCAATTGTCGTTCCATAAGTGTTAACGTTGGTTTTGTGGCAAAATTTAGAGAAATGTAGGAAAATTTCAGGAACTCTCTAGTCTGCTAAACAATTTAAGCCTTTGTTGTGGGGCTGCTACCAATGTTGTGGGGCTGCCATCAATGTTGTGTGGGGGTGTTTTATAGGAACACCGCTGCCACCAATGTTGTGAGGCTGGCACCAATGTTGTGGGGCTGCCACCAATGTTGTGAAGGGGGTTATGGTGTGAACCACCGCCGACTTCAATGTTGAGAGGGAAGGATTGCTGGCCAACAATTCTTCGGACTCTGAGATATATCTAAATAGCTCGGCATCTTGTAATGTAATGTTCACCGGGATTCGCAAGGCACGTAGTTTGTCGAATAATAGTCGAGTTGGTTTTAACAATTTAATTAAACAATAATACAACGAAATAACTTAAGACTTATAGCTTACCACTCTCTTTTCTCTTACTTCTTACTTACAACTTGTTACTTCTTTCTTATTTGTTCTTAACTCTTACTTATTAGTTCTTACTGACAACTCGGGAATGGTATTTATACCATTCCTAGTATAATATATCTGTAAGAGGGGTTAAATCATCCCTCTAATTCAAATGAGGAGATAGAATTTTCTTGGCTCCTCCCAGAAACAATCGAGGCTTAAAGTCTCTAAATACCTGAAAATGTCTGGTCCTCTGGTTAATCTTTATAAGAAGGTTTTTATAGGCCTTCGCACGTTCTCTAATATGTTTGGGGGAGGTAGATTTTAGCGTGGTAATAAAAACCCTTAGTTTCTGGACAAACTATAAAACTATAAAACAATTGCATTTATCCAAAACGTGGGACAAAGGGCACGTTTTGGATTGTGCGCTAATGGCACATATGTCCAGTCCTGGTTATTATATATACAACACCTTTGAGGCACGGATTTAGTTTTTCCAAGCTCAGTATAAAGTAATAGCTGTATTTTTGCAAAAATCAAGAAGGAATTAAGAATTTTCCGAAAATTTCTTCCGTTTCCCATCGTCTGGTCCAAAATCGAAAGTAAAGCAGCGAAGTAAAATCCCCAAATTTTATAATAAATTTTTTAGTAAAGTTTAAGGTTTGGCTTTCCCAAAATCCAATACCAATTTTTTCGAAAATCAAGTTTAACATTCTCAGTTTCCCAAGATTTGGGTTTAAATCCAATTTTTACGAAAATTCGTTTCAACATTCTCAGTTTCCCAAGGTTTGGTTCATAACCCAAATAAAGGTATTTTTGAAAATCTAGTAAAAAATTCCATCGAATTCTTTAGCTCCCAAAGTCTGATCCAAAATCAAGGGAAAGCTTCAAATGTTCCAAAGACTACTTCCGTTCCTCGTGGTCTGATCAAAACTGTAACTGAAGATTTTTCCGAAAATCATGAAATATCTTTTTCAGTTCCTCGTAGTCTGGTCCATAGCCCCAGTGTCCATATCCCGAAAATCGAGGAATTACTCCAAATTTTCTACAAAAGATAGTTTTTCCAATGAAAATTCCCAAGCCTTTCAAATTGAAAGTTTTTCATAACCCTAGGAAAAAGCAAAAACTTCTGTTTTTAATGGGTTGGTTCTTCTTCTTCTTCTTTCTTCGAGGACGTCGTTCTCGTAACCAATACGCTGCTGTCGGTGCCGCTGGATTGTTCGCTTCATTCACGATACGCTTCCACTCTTTCCCATCAGTGGCAATATCCCTGACCTCATCGAGGTCCAGTCGTCGGTTCTTGAAGTCGTCTTCTACATGTTTTATCCATATCTTCTTCGGCGCTGATCGCTGAATCCTCCAGTCGGGCGGCCGCTTCCGCCAAAGTAGTTTGCGTGAAAGCCGATTTTCATTAATTCTGCAAATGTGACCGAACCATTGTAGACGGCGTGTTTGTATTTGTTACACAATCGGTTGGTGCTGATCGCATCTAGCTCGAATTTCCTCATTCTGCAGGCGATCACGAATTGAAACACCGATAATCTGTCTTAGGCAACGCATCTGGAACACCTCGAGTTTGCTGAGGTCCGATTGAAGTAGTGTTCACGTTTCTGCTCCATACAAAAGAATAGGTAGGATGAGCGTTCGGAATAGACGAATTTTGGTATTAGTGGATATGTTCGTCTTCTTCCTTATTTACCATTTGAGCGACGCAAACGCTGCTGATGCCTGACCAATCCAGCTACGAATGTCAGCGACCGATGCCACTTTCTTCTCTTGTACCAGTGAGCCCGGGTATTTGAATTCTTTCACGTGTTAGATTTGAGTACCATTAAGATGAACATTGGCCTGCGATCCGTCCGTCGTCTTGTCGTCTTGTCCACGTTTATTTTCATTCTATAGGATTTGGCCATCCTGGAAATCTTATAGAGAATATCTGTTGCATCGGCATCTGCATCGGCAAAAATAGCGCTATCATCGGCGAACATCAAATTGGAAATGAAGTTGGTGTCATCGTATCGGACGCCTCGTCGACCATTGAATGCTTTCCCCATAATGGCGTCTATAACCACGTTGAAAAGCAGTGGGGAAGCGACGTCTCCCTGTCAAACTCCCGTTTGGATCAGAAAACCGTCCGATAATTCGTTCCGGATCCGTTCGCAGCTGGTTGAACCGTCGTACGCCGCTCGTAGAAGATGCATAATGCTCTGTTTCCAATACTGACCATAAAGAAGTCCGTTTTCCACACCGAATACGTTATTCCATCAACTGGCAAAGTGCGAATATTTGATCGATACAGCCACGATTTGGCCTATATCCAGCTTGCTCCTTTCGATTTTTCTCTCGATGTTTCTGAAGTCGTGATTGAATGCTCTTCATAAATAGCTTCCCGATAATTGATAGGAGGCTGTTGCCACGGTAATTATTGCATTCCCGGCAATCGCCTTTCTTCAATATAGGGACTACGATCGCTTTCTTCCACGTTGACGGTATTTGTTCCAAATGCCAAATTTGATGTAGTAGGTCGTAAAGCCGGGTTGATCGAAAGCCTAAGTAACAGTTATGTCCGAAAATCGAAGATTTTCTCCAGATATACTACAAAGGATAGTTTTTCCAAGCCTCTCCAAACAAAAATTTCCCAAAACCCCAGGAAACCAATCTGATTCATCTCAAATTAGTTGGTCAATGTATTGCTGCCGTGGTCTCCCTATGCAGTTCTTGCCATCAAGGTGTCCTTCGAAAATTGTGTTCAGCAGGCAATCATGTCGCAGTGTTTGGCCAATAAGTTGCGTTCGTCTCTTTACAATTCCGTTCCACATACATCTTTTTTCCTCGACTCACCTTAACACTTCTTGTCATCAACTATTGTCACACGGTCCCATTGCCAATTTGTCACTCGGTCAACCCGGCCAATTTTTAGCATCCTATAATACTATATTTCTAGGACTTCCAGACGTCTTCTCTCTTGGGTCCCTATGGTCCAGGTTTCACACCCATACAATGCAACACTCCACACAAAAGTTTTACTTAGTTTTTTACTTAGCGTAAGGCTAATGTTGTTGGAGGTGAACAGGTTTTTTCGTTTAAGAAATGAATTTTTTGCTTTGTTTATTCTATTGACAATTTCGCTTTTACTTCTTCCGTCAGTTGTAATTTTGCTTCCCAAATACAATGCACTTTAAATGAAGTTCAACATTCATTTAAAGTGTGTACATTTAGGGCATTTAGGCTGATCTTTGTGTGGACGCTTCCTTTATTGTTGCAGACTCAAATTTTAGTTATTTCATAATTAATTTCCAAATTATATTTATTTTCTAATATGTCTTCCATACTTCTTAATGCATTCTCGAGATCCTCCATACTCTCTCGCAGAACTGCAATGTCATCAGCGTGCCAAAGCATCAACTCTCTCCATGATTTTTTATCCCAAAGTCAGTTTTCACCTTTACTAAAATTAAAGCTTCACTGTATGCATTAAATATAACTGTTGACACCCTTGTCTCACGCTTTTGTTTATCTTTGCTTCCTCCTTGTGATCCCCGCATTTTATTACAGCCTTCTCATTTTCATATAATCTCCATATTACTTTCCTATCTTTATATTTTATTCCTGCTTCTCTCAGAACAGAGAACAGTTTTCCCCATTTAACACTGTCGAATGCCTTCTTCGCAACAACAAAAGCGATATATGTTAGAAAACCTTTCTTCAGTCTCCTTTCTAGAAACATTCTCAAAGCCAAAATTGGTTAACGGGTGCCACTACCTTTTCTGAACCCAAACTGGTCATTGCCTAGCAAAACATTGACATTATTTTCTATTCTTTTTAGTATTGTGTTTGTTAGAATTTTTGATGCATGTGAAACCAGGCATAATGTGCGAAACGGCTGACATCTATTTGCATTTCTGTTCTTTGTGAGTGGTTATAGAATGCAGCCCATTTGATTAACTCTACCGGTATCCCATCAACTCCTGGTGCCTGACTGTTAAAGGTCATTTTCAAAAAAAGAAGTGAAAACACTTGAAAATGACCTTTAACAGTCCAAACTCGAGTCGTGATAAGTGTAGAAATTTGTGAATAATATGTTATAACGTGAGTCCCAAAAGTCTTGGAATCCACTCTAGCCATGAATTTGAAGAAGTAGGTCACTTTCTTAATTAAAATTAAAACAAATTATCAAATGTCATTTTTAAGAGCTGTCGGTTTTCTTGAGGTTATGTCGCATTGTTTTTAGTGTTAAGTTCAATAATTTCATTAGTTATAAATGAAATTAACAAAGAAGAACAGACATTACAACAGATGTTGAATGTGTTGTCCATTTTCACGAATACACAAATTAATTCGCCGTTTTATGTTATCGAACACATTTTGTAATACTGTGTTGTCTATCTCTTCACATTTTCTTATTACATTGTTTCGCAGATCTTCTACTGTATGCACTGGACTGCTGAATACTGATTTTTTTAAATATGGAAAAAGAAAAACAGTCCAGAGGAGTTAGATCACAAGAACGTGGTGGAAATCGGTCTTTGTTTCTTAGCCTGTCGTCCAAGAATTCATGAAAATAATTTAATGTTTCACAGGCAATGTGCGGTCTACACAATGTGCTCACACACCAACTTTGATTGGATGCAGTGGGGTCTCTCTAGAAAAATGCGGGTTGTCAACACTCCACATGCGCATGTTTTGGGAATTAATGTATCCGTTTAGATCAGGGGTCGGCAAAGTATGGCTCGCGAGCCACATGTGGCTCTTTTGATGTGAGCTTGTGGCTCTTCAGAAATGAATTGAAATATAAACAAAAATCACAAAAAGGTACAAAACAATATCTGTAGTCTTACGACCACCGCGGCGAACTTGGGGGCGGCGCGCCGCCGCCAAGTTCACAACTCATAGTCACCGCGCGGCTCGGCTCGTACAATTTAGCTCAAATCTCGGTTGTTTTAGTTATTGTGTCTCGCAGTCAAGTCTCGCATAGTGCGGGGATTTGCGGTCTACTTACATCGAATGTGTAAGTGATGATAAGAAGTCTGAAGAAAAATTACATCCCATTACTAAAATTTTTGCAATTGCAACAGATAAGCTAAAAGTATGGTGGGTAATAAAAAAAGACTTTCGAAAGAAAAAATTGATGTGGACTGGACTGGACTGAGATGTTTTATACGCAAATCTAATCGTATTTTCGCAAACTAAATGTGGTTTTAATAGAAAATTAAATTCTCTACAACTTTTATTTATGTAATATCTTTATTTCGTAACCATCGTTACAGACAAAAAGTTAAATTAATTTTAATTTTACAAAAAAAAATTTTACTTGTATAATCGTCAGGTAGTTGTAGTGTGCTATGTATAAACTGTGCTATTGACTGGTTTCCCTTTCTTGGGCAGGTCAGCGTGTGATATCTCCTTGCTACTTCACCTACATCACCACATAGACGGCAGATGCAGTCTTTGTCTGGGGGGTGGAAATGGTCTATCTTACATATTATGTGATGGTATACATGTAGCGTCAAACAGGTTAAAAGGTGTCTTTCTTGTTGGTTTGATGTTTTCCACGAGTTGCATGCAAAGGCTGGGCCGTCGGTGTACCTTTCCACCACGAAATTCATATTCTTCTAGTCAATTGCCCTTGTGTATTCTTGCCTCGTTTCTTCTGTGATAACTCTAAAGTTGTTTAGTATCTCCTCTCCCATAGTTTTGACGACAGCCAGGTGAAACGTAAACGTATTGGATGCATTTATCGGTAGGCCCAAGACCTTTTTAAAGAAGCCGGCCTTGATTTTATCCAGTAGCAACATATGGTTCGCAGTCAGGAGGGTGCTCATCGATTTAAAACCATAGATCGCGGCTGGCCATATCATAATGTTATAGATTGCCTTTGCTGTATTTATATCCAGTTTCTGGAGATGCTTTTGCTTTCCGATTGCACGTGCCGTTTTTCTCCGTTTTAAGTTGATGTGTTTTGTGAGCGTGAGCGTGGGTTGTAGAGCCACGCCTAGGTATTCATATTCGTTGACGAATTGGTGTCCCCCTAGGTATGCTTTATCTGTTTTTCCGAGTCGTCCCCCTCTTCTAAATTTCACTATCTGGCTCTTGCTGTGGTTGATGTGGAGTTTGTTCGTAGTGTACCAGATCTGGAGGAGGTCCAGGCTTTCCTGAAGTTGTTCTAGGTTTTGGGAGTATATCGCTAAGTCGTCGGCGTACATTATAGACTGTACCTTTGGTGTTCTTATTGCCTCTGGTAGATCTTTGACAAACGTCAGGAAGAGGGTTGGGCTTAATGAATCGCCCTGTGGAACCTCCCATACAAAATTATCTGATACAACTTTTATTTGAAACTTTTTTCAAAATATTCGCCGGTTTGGAAGAAATTGACAGATGAATGCAACTCAAGTAAAATCTGCGGTTGACGCGACGCCATTTTCTTTTCGCTCGTTTTAACGCTCAAAACAAAAAAAAAATCAAAAAACAAAAAAACGGTTTTCATTCATAATTAAAATCTCTACGACTTATATTTGCAACAAATTTCAAAGGTTTCGCTCGCAAAGTTTCAGTTTCACAACCGGAATTAGACTAGTTATACTCGATTTACCAGCGATTAATTATGAAGGTCTTATAGGAAATTTAATTTGCTATAAGTTTTATCTAAAATTCTATTTGAACTTTTTTCGATACGTAGTCATATATAGTTCTGGAGTTATAGCTTAACTTAACGCTTTGTATGCACTGACAGAATTAGGCTAAACCACCAACTAGCTATGAGTATTATTATAACCTTTTATTGGCATATATACAAAATATATTAAAATATATTACATACTATACATATATTACCTACACTTTATATACTAAAGGAATAGGTTCTTCCTTTTTGCCTATTTGCTCTTTGCACTTTTTCACCCTCCTTCACAATTCCAAACCAATTCCACTTTCATACTATGAGTATTAGTTGAAACTAGCAAACTAGACTTATGCAGAATTTAATCTTCTACAAGTTTTACCTAAAACTTTTTTTGATGCGTAGTCTAGTTCCCGAGTTTAGCTTAAATTAACGCAAACAAATTTTTCAAAACACCCAAACAAATTTTTATTTTCACAGCCCGGATTAGACTAGTTAGTCGTAATCCATGAACTAACTATAACCAGCGTCTTATAGAAAATTTGGTCTTCTACAGGTTTTATCTAATACCTTTTTAGATACCTAGTCTAGTTCTCGAATTATAGCTTAACTAAGCGTCGACTAACGTTTTATATCCACAGACGGAATTAGAGAAATCCTACGAACTAGCTATGAGTATTAGCTTGAATTAGCGAAGTAGACTTATGCAGAATTTAATCCTCTACAAGTTTTATCTAAAACTTTTTTTGATGCCTAGTCTAGTTCCCGAGTTTAGCTTAAATTAACACAAACACATTTTTCAAAACACCCATATAAAAATATTTCAACATATTTTTGTTTTCACAGCCCGGATTAGTCTAGTTATTCGTAATTCACGGACTAACTATTACCAGCCTCTTATAGCAAATTTAGTCCTCTACAAGTTTTATCTAAAACTTTTTTTGATACCTAGTCTAGTTCTTGAGGTATAGCTTAACTAAGCGTCGAGTTATTCAATATCCAATTCATTATAGTACTTAGGTCACATAATGAGAGGACCAAAATATCCACTGCTACAACTGATAATAAGAAAAGACTGAGATGGGCTGGCCATGGGAGAATGGAGTTGTTAGATTGGTATGGGAACAGGCCCCGACCGGTAGAAGACCACTAGGAAGCCCGCGACTACGGTGGAGAGACAACATAGCATCGGATCTTAGATCTCTGAATATCAGGGAAGCGGAGGAGCTAATGATGGACAGAGTCCAATGGAGGAGAGTTGTTGAGTCAGCCAAGACCCACCATGGGTTGTAAGAGCTAAAGAGAGAGAGCGAGAGAGAAAAAGAATTGATAATAGAAGGGAAGATTATGGGTAGAAAGAATATTGATAGACGTGGCTTAATGTTCGGATGTCGTGGCTTAATAACCTACGGGGGCTTAGAATGGGTGTGCCAATAATTATTCCGCGAACAATAAAGTGTTATCTATCCATTGCATAATTCACCAGGAAGAACTTTGCGCACAAACCTTTCCAGAAGATATTGGTAAAGTTGAATGGATTTAGTAGTCAAGGCCACCAATAATATTATCGCAAAGGCGCTTAATCATCGTCAATTGTGAAGAAAATACAATAATATGACTTTATGAAAAAAAAAATCATCCGTGGCTCTTCATCCAGTTTGAAATCATTTAAAATAAAAAGTTGGCTCTTAAGTTTATAGAATCTGCCGACCCCTGGTTTAGATGAAACCAGGCTTCATCAGGGAAAAATGTTAAATTTCACTTAAAACACTTCGTCGTTCATATTTTCATTAAACCACCGACAGTAGGCCAGTCTTTTATTATAATCGAGTGGTAAAAGTTCTTGGTACATTTGCAACTTATATGTTTTCATGTGAAGATCTTGTCGAATAATCCTGTGAGTGGTAGTACGATTTAAATTCAACTGTTGAGCTAGTCTCCTAATTGAAGTGGTAGGTTCGTCTTGGACTGCATTTCTGATGTCTATAATATTCTCATTATTAATACGAGGCCACTTCTTTGGTTGCTGTTAATGTTACCAGTCTACGAAAGCAAACAACTGATCGTAATATCTGCCTTTTAAACTGATTCCTATTAAATAAAACCATAGTAAAACGTTGCCTAAATTCTTGAATGCATGGGTCGATACTTTATTCCCATTCACCATTTTCCAGGCGTCTACCATTACGAAAATAACTTTCGACAATAAAAGTTTTCTGCTCTTTTGTAAACATTTTTAAATCAAATAAATTAAGTAAGACCGGTAGAAATAACATAAAACGGCGAATTAATTTTTGTATTCCTGAAAATGGACAACACATTCAACATCTGTTGTAATGTTTGTTCATCTTTGTTAATTTTATAATTCACAAATAAATACTATAAAATAAATCAGTGTTAAATTTATGAGAATGCGTTTTATTTATAACTAATGAAATTGTTCAACATAACACTAAAAACAATGCGACATAACCTCAAGACCACTGACAGCTACTTTAAAATGACATTTGATAATTTGTTTAATTTTATGTGTCTGAATCAAGAAATGACCTACTTCTTCAAATTCCTGGCAAGAGTAGATTCCAAGACTTTTGGGACCCACGTTATAATATTTTTACATATTATAATTGTGGTTAGAACAGTGAATTTTTCAATTCAGTGTAAGTATAGATTACCACGTAGTAACGGTCGCTACGATCGTATTCTTAAAAGGATTGAATTTGTGAAATACTTGAAATATAGTGGAAGAATGCTACACTCTAACTAGAAGGTCTCTACTACTTCTGCTTTATATCGCCATCTATATACTAGCTAGTAAACTGTACCCTCCTGGTTACATAAACCTTTACGTAACTTGTAAGTAATCCACGCTAGATGGAGACCCAACCACGTTGACGAAAATATCGGCTAATCAAGAAAATAATTGAATCTAAATCCAAACAAACTTTTCGGCCGGCCGTATTTTTATTCCCAGCTAAATTTAAACCTTTATTTACTTTTACCACGCCGAGCTTAAACTTAAACAAATCCCGGCAGTCTCTAAACATTTACGCAAACTTCACATTTACTTCATCCGAATCGGTTTACTAATTACTTCAACTCGAAAACAATTCAAACAAAAGTTATTTAAACTTACAGCAAACGATATAGGGTAGAAATTTAATTTATAATTCATTTAGAATTAAGAAATCTTGGACATTTCAAACTTTATATTTTGGACTGATACAAATCATCGTGCAGATAGTCATTTCAACATCCAGATAATTTCATTGCTAATTACCTGTTTGTTTACTTTGTTGAGCACGCGGCCCCATTAGCAGATACTAATTAACACGTTAATCGAATTATTCGAACGCGATTATTACTGCTCGGCGAATCTAGAGGAACCCGTGTAAATCACCGAGATTACAGACTCACGCAAGAAGACTAATAAATTTATTCGGTGCGGTGCAGGGGAGACAAGCGCGCGGTGAACCTAAATGGGGCTTCGGAATTGAATTAGACGAAACAAGAAAGTTATTCGGGTAATTGTTTAATAGCTACGCGAGATTTGTGTGCTTCTCTAAGACTAATTAGATATTGGTTAGAACAAACGGAGAAACAATAATTATTTGTTGCTAGACGGTTGTATCAGATACAATTTGGATTTAATAATAATAATCAAAATTGAAATCAGAAATTTGGTATCATTATCATTCAGTTGCATAGAATTTGCACTTGATTGTTGGATGTTAAAAATTGTGCCAATTCATGAGCTTCGAAAGATTCTTCATTCGGTGCCTATCCGGTGCGGATGTTGGCGATCATGATGGCTATTCTTGTTAACTGGACTGTATTTAACGATAAATTTAGCGATTGCATGTGAAATCGGGATGCTCCCGTCACTTACCTTCAGGCTGCAACTGTCTCTGACCCGCTTCGTGGAACGTCCTTGCGCCGCCTATTTAAGGGAAGAAATAGGAGGAAATAATTTGAGCAGGGAAATACAAGGATGAAAATCCTCAAATCAAATTGTTCCGGACGGGAGCAAAGCCGATGCTGCCTTCCATGCTGTGATCGAAACAACATGTTCAACATGTCAGCTGAGGTCAGACGCACGAAAATGTCGCGGACTCGCCGAGCTCTCAAAACATACTGGCCGATATCTCATATCGCGGCGTGATTTTTTGTTAATTTAGCGCGGTCTCGACCCAGGTCGGGGCACCTGTCGCCCTTCTTTGGATAGAGGCCGAAAACCAATTAGATCAACAAAAGTGGCCCGAACACTTGTCTTGTTGGTGGTGACGCGGAACAGTTCAGCTGAAGACATATTGAACCAGCAGCTTCTTCTTTTTCTCAGCCTTCGTTTATCCACTCCTGGATGTAGGCCTCTTGCAAGGATTTCCACGTCTTCTTGTTTGTTGCAGTTTGGATCCTGTTTTTTCCTGCAATCTTTTGTATATTTTCTCGCCATCGTGCCTGAGGTCTGCCCGCGCTCCGTTTGGTCCCTATCGGGCGCCATGTTGAGATTTTCTTTGTCCGTCTGTCCGGGTCTTGATCTAATTGGTGTTCGGCCTCTATCCAAAGAAGGGTCACAGGTGCCCCAACTTGGGTCGAGACCAAGTTAGCAAACAAGTACGCCGCGACATGAGAATATTTTTTTTTCTCTAACCAATCTGGGTCCAAGGGGGTTAGCCCAAAAAACACTGCGGCCCATTGGCCTATTGTATTTCCCCACATTGTTTCGTTCATCTGCATAAAATGAGTACCTGGAAGGATGAACCTTTATGCAGGTTATGCTATGAGGAGGACGAAACTGCCGTCCATATAATCTTCCACTGTGAAGCAATTGCACGTAGGAGACACAAGCTTGATATTACAGTTGAGAGAGTCCCCGTGAAAAACATGGCACATAGAATCCTGGACCTGATAGAGGTACTGGATCTATTTGCATGAACGAAACAATGTGGGGAAATACAATAGGCCAATGAGCCGCAGTATTTTAAGGGCTAACCCACCTGGACCCACATTGGTTAGAGAAAAAAAAATCTCATGTGGCGGCGTACTTGTTTGCTAATTTAGCGCGGTCTCGACCCAGGTCGGGGCACCTGTCACCCTTCTTTGGATAGAGGCTGAAATCCAATTAGATCAACAAAAGTGGCCCGAACACTTTTCTTGTTGGTGGCGACGCGGAACAGTTCAGCTGAAGACATATTGAACCAGCAGCTTCTTCTTCTTCTTCTTCTCAGCCTTCGTTTATCCACTCCTGGATGTAGGCCTTCCGATTGTAACCTTCCAAGGATTTCCACGTCTTCCTGTTTGTTGCAGTTTGTATCCAGTTTTTTCCTGCAATATTTTGTATACCGTCTTTCCATCGTGTCTGAGGTCTGCCCGCGCTCCGCTTGGTCTCTCTCGGGCGCCATGTTGAGATTCTCTTTGTCCATCTGTCCGGGTCTTGCCTTGTAATGTGACCGGCCCATCTCCACTTAAGTTGCGCTACTCTCACTAGCACATCGTTTCGAATCGTCTACGTTTCGAACTCTATCCCTGAGGGTAATTGCAAGCATAGCCCTCTCCATAGCTCTCTGTGTGGTTTGTAGCCTATTCGATGTTTTCCGAGTGCACGCCATTGTTTCGAGGCCATAGGTAAGGACAAGCAGTACACACGATTCGAATACTTTCCTTAGAAGGTTTATCGGGAACTCTCTGGACTTGAGAATGCAGCTTAATTTTCCAAAAGCGGCCCAGGAGAGGCTTATTCTTCTTGACACCTCTATTGTGTGGTTTACCCAATTGAATGTTGTGGCCCAGGTAAATATAGTGTGATACTTTTTCGATTTGCGAACTCCCGTGTGGGGTTGCTAGTCCTCCATCGGGCGCCTCCCCAGGTGGCGGATAGGGGAATGCCGCCTAGATATAGGTGGTACCGGGGAAATAAAATACCCGGGGCGGACCAAAACTAGCACAAGTTTCGCTGCGTCTGTCTTAGATTAAGCGGCTGCAAGCAAACCCAGACCGCATTTGTACCCAAAATGGGCGGCGGTCAACAGCGTCTGCACCCAAAATGGGCGGCTGAAACCAAAACTTGCCAACTCGCCTGGCAAGCGTGGCGTTTAAATGCCGTATACCTTTCAACATGACATGTCGAACTTTGAACCAGCAGCTAAGGTCAAACCAAAATATTCGTCTTCTTCCACGAACTCTTTTGCTCTTAATTTTCCCTTGAAGTATTTTTTGTCGTAGGTCGAATCTCTTTGTATTTCGCATGATATGTCCTAGATATTCCAACTTTCGGCATTTGATCAATTTAGGTGTTGTGTTCATTCTTCTCATTACTTCCATGTTTGTCAGCCTCTGGATCTAGGATCTTCTCAAGATGCGTCTATAAAGCCCCAATGTAAAGGCCTCTAGCTTCTTCTCTGTGTTTCTATTTAAGGTCCATGTCTCTACACAATATAGGAGCACAGAATATACATAGCAGTGCAAAATTCTGATTTTTGTTCTTGGACTTAGGTTGTGGCATTTTTCTTTCCCTATACAAATCTTGATTTCTTGTGAGTTATCCCAATTTTCGTTTATTATTTCCAAGTGGTCACAGTGGTGTGGCGGTGAACGCATCCGCTTGCCATGCATGACATCCCGGTTTCAATCCCCGGCCAACGCAGCTATGCTGTGACTACCTCGTAGAAAGCAATGGCAAACTACCACGACTAATTTTGCCAAGTAAAACCTCTCAACTAGTGCCGTTCGGAACCGGCGATAAACTGTAGGTCGTATATTTGTGGATGATGCGTTCCACAAGTATGCGCGAGAGGTTGCCTACGCTCTCGGAGAGAGTACGGCACTTCAAGAAGATGTACCAAGGTACGGATATTGTTTTACCCTTGCTATATTTCTTTGGTTTACAACTAGTTTACTCCTGTAATATTCCCTTACTTATGACCATGCGTTTTGTCTTTCTGGTGTTTATTTCAAGCCCATACTGACTGCTGATTCTTACAATTCTATCCATTAATACTTCAGCGTTTGAATAGTATCAGCAAATACAATAGTGTCATCGAGCATTAGTTGATTTAAATGACAAATATTGTTGAACGGTTAAATATTGGACGTTTGGATCAGTGCCGTAGCTAGTCTTAAGTAGCCTTAAGTAGCCCCGAGCTAGCCCAGGGGCCCCGACGTGTGTAAGCAAAAGGCTCTCCCAACAAATTTTGATACAGGGCTCCTCTGTACAGGGCCTGCTCTGTGTAAGCAAAAATTTGGGCTTCGCCGAAGTCGGGTATAAAGGCCCTCCCAAAAAAATTGTTACAGGGCCCCTCTGTACAGATCCTTCTCTGTGTAAGAAAAAATTTGGGCTTCGCCGCATTCGGACACAAAGGCCCTCCCAACAAATGATACAGGTGATTTGATACAGGGCCCCTCTGTACAGAGGCTCTGTGTTTTCTCTTACACAGAACCGGCTCTGTACAGAGTGATTAAATGACTTTACGACAATGAAACCAAACTATGGTCGTATATACCGCCGTCTCTGTGATACAGGGCCCCGAGCAGCTGGGGCCCCGAATTGTGTGAGCAAAAATTTAGATTTCACCGAAGTCGGGTACAAAGGTCCTCCCAACAACTTTTTATACAGAGGGGCTTTGTATGAAAAAATTTGTTGGGAGGACCTTTGTACCCGACTGCGGCAAAGCCCAAATTTTTGCTTACACGGAGCAAGCTCTGTACAGAGGGGCACTGTACCATAATTTGTTGGGAGGGCCTTTATACCCGAATGCAGCAAAATCCAAATTCTTGTTTCCTCATAAAAAATTGGTGATTTTGGCCCTCCTAACAAATTTTGATACAGGGTCCCTCTGTGTAAGCAAAAATGTGGTCTGCGCCGCAGTTGGGTACAATGGCCCACCCTACAAATTTTGGTACAGGGCCTCTGTACAGAGATTGCTCTGTGTAAGCCAAAATTTGGGCTTTGCCGCAATCGGGTACAAAGGTCCTCCAAAAATTTTTCATACAAAGCCCCTCTGTATAAAAATTTGTTGGGAGGGCCTTTGTACCCGACTTCAGTAAACCCTAAATTTTTGTTCACACACGTCGAGGCCCAGCAGCTCGGGGGCCCTGTATCACTCATACGGCGGTATCTACGTCCATAGTTTGGTTTCATTTTCGTAAAATCATCCATACATATTCATCCATACAATATCGTAAATTGTTTCGAAGATTTAAATTGATACATGTTTAACAAAAAATTGTTCCTTAGTCTATTTAAAACTGGTCAGTACACACTCGAACGTGGCCGTGCGTGCGCCGTTCCCGTTATAAACGTTTCCGGCTAAAAATACCTACGTTTTCTGAGACGAGGAGTTAGTCGGTACGATGTCGTCGCGGTACTACGCAGATCCCGAGACGCTCGAACCCAAGCGTCCCGGTGCCTGCGCCAACTTCCTCCGCTACACCTGGAAAACCATAACCTGCCTCTTCTCGCACATCACGCTCGTCTCCATGGTCGTGTCCTATTGCATTCTTGGCGCCGTCACCTTCCAATACTTAGAGGAGGGAAACGAGAAAGAAGTAAGATTTGTAAACAATTCCTTCGTTTGTGAGATATTCCGTTTTCGATTTACATCAGTGTTTTCGCTTTCGACAAGACTAAACAGACAAAACTAGACAGACAAGACTAGACAGACAAGACTCGACAGGCAGGACTAGACAGACAAGACCCGACAGTCAAGACTCGACAGACAAGACTAGACAAACAAGACTAGATAGAAAAAACTAGACAGACCAGATTAGAGAGACAAGACTAGACAGACCAGACTCGACAGACAAGACTAGACAGATAAGACTAGTCAGACCAGACTCGACAGGCAAGACTTGACCGACAAGACTAAACAGACAAGACTAAACAGACAAGACTAGACAGACAAGACTAGAAAGACAAGACTAGACAGACAAGGCTAGACAGATAAGACTAGACAGACAAGACTAGACAGACAAGACTAGACAGACAAGACTAGACAGACGAGACTAGACAGACTAGACTAGACAGACAAGACTAGACAGACAAGACTAGACAGACAGGACTAGACAGACAACACTAGACAGACAAGACTAGACAGACAAGACTGGACAGACAAGACTAGACAGACAAGACTAGACAGACAAGACTAGACAGACAAGACTAGACAGACAAGACTAGACAGACAAGACTAGACAGACAAGACTAGACAGACAAGACTAGACAGACAAGACTAGACAGACAAGACTAGACAGACAAGACTAGACAGACAAGACTAGACAGACAAGACTAGACAGACGAGACTAGACAGACAAGACTAGACAGACAAGACTAGACAGACAAGACTAGACAGACAAGACTAGACAGACAAGACTAGACAGACAAGACTAGACAGACAAGACTAGACAGACAAGACTAGACAGACAAGACTAGACAGACAAGACTAGACAGACAAGGCTAGACAGACAAGACTAGACAGACAAGACTAGACAGACAAGACTAGACAGACAAGACTAGACAGACAAGACTAGACAGACAAGACTAGACAGACAAGGCTAGACAGACAAGACTAGACAGACAAGACTAGACAGACAAGACTAGACAGACAAGACTAGACAGACAAGACTAGACAGACAAGACTAGACAGACAAGACTAGACAGACAAGACTAGACAGACAAGACTAGACAGACAAGACTAGACAGACAAGACTAGACAGACAAGACTAGACAGACAAGACTAGACAGACAAGACTAGACAGACAAGACTAGACAGACAAGACTAGACAGTCAAGACTAGACAGACGAGACTAGACAGACAAGACTAGACAGACAAGACTAGACAGACAAGACTAGACAGACAAGACTAGACAGACAAGACTAGACAGACAAGACTAGACAGACAAGACTAGACAGACAAGACTAGACAGACAAGACTAGACAGACAAGACTAGACAGACAAGACTAGACAGACAAGACTAGACAGACAAGACTAGACAGACAAGACTAGACAGACAAGACTAGACAGACAAGACTAGACAGACAAGACTAGACAGACAAGACTAGACAGACAAGACTAGACAGACAAGACTAGACAGACAAGACTAGACAGACAAGACTAGACAGACAAGACTAGACAGACAAGACTAGACAGACAAGACTAGACAGACAAGACTGGACAGACAAGACTAGACAGACAAGACTAGACAGACAAGACTAGACAGACAAGACTAGACAGACAAGACTAGACAGACAAGACTAGACAGACAAGACTAGACGACAAGACTAGACAGACAAGACTAGACAGACAAGACTAGACAGACAAGACTAGACAGACAAGACTAGACAGACAAGACTAGACAGACAAGACTAGACAGACAAGACTAGACAGACAAGACTAGACAGACAAGACTAGACAGACAAGACTAGACAGACAAGACTAGACAGACAAGACTAGACAGACAAGACTAGACAGACAAGACTAGACAGACAAGACTAGACAGACAAGACTAGACAGACAAGACTAGACAGACAAGACTAGACAGACAAGACTAGACAGACAAGACTAGACAGACAAGACTAGACAGACAAGACTAGACAGACAAGACTAGACAGACAAGACTAGACAGACAAGACTAGACAGACAAGACTAGACAGACAAGACTAGACAGACAAGACTAGACAGACAAGACTAGACAGACAAGACTAGACAGACAAGACTAGACAGACAAGACTAGACAGACAAGACTAGACAGACAAGACTAGACAGACAAGACTAGACAGACAAGACTAGACAGACAAGACTAGACAGACAAGACTAGACAGACAAGACTAGACAGACAAGACTAGACAGACAAGACTAGACAGACAAGACTAGACAGACAAGACTAGACAGACAAGACTAGACAGACAAGACTAGACAGACAAGACTAGACAGACAAGACTAGACAGACAAGACTAGACAGACAAGACTAGACAGACAAGACTAGACAGACAAGACTAGACAGACAAGACTAGACAGACAAGACTAGACAGACAAGACTAGACAGACAAGACTAGACAGACAAGACTAGACAGACAAGACTAGACAGACAAGACTAGACAGACAAGACTAGACAGACAAGACTAGACAGACAAGACTAGACAGACAAGACTAGACAGACAAGACTAGACAGACAAGACTAGACAGACAAGACTAGACAGACAAGACTAGACAGACAAGACTAGACAGACAAGGCTAGACAGACAAGACTAGACAGACAAGACTAGACAGACAAGACTAGACAGACAAGACTAGACAGACAAGACTAGACAGACAAGACTAGACAGACAAGACTAGACAGACAAGACTAGACAGACAAGACTAGACAGACAAGACTAGACAGACAAGACTAGACAGACAAGACTAGACAGACAAGACTAGACAGACAAGACTAGACAGACAAGACTAGACAGACAAGACTAGACAGACAAGACTAGACAGACAAGACTAGACAGACAAGACTAGACAGACAAGACTAGACAGACAAGACTAGACAGACAAGACTAGACAGACAAGACTAGACAGACAAGACTAGACAGACAAGACTAGACAGACAAGACTAGACAGACAAGACTAGACAGACAAGACTAGACAGACAAGACTAGACAGACAAGACTAGACAGACAAGACTAGACAGACAAGACTAGACAGACAAGACTAGACAGACAAGACTAGACAGACAAGACTAGACAGACAAGACTAGACAGACAAGACTAGACAGACAAGACTAGACAGACAAGACTAGACAGACAAGACTAGACAGACAAGACTAGACAGACAAGACTAGACAGACAAGACTAGACAGACAAGACTAGACAGACAAGACTAGACAGACAAGACTAGACAGACAAGACTAGACAGACAAGACTAGACAGACAAGACTAGACAGACAAGACTAGACAGACAAGACTAGACAGACAAGACTAGACAGACAAGACTAGACAGACAAGACTAGACAGACAAGACTAGACAGACAAGACTAGACAGACAAGACTAGACAGACAAGACTAGACAGACAAGACTAGACAGACAAGACTAGACAGACAAGACTAGACAGACAAGACTAGACAGACAAGACTAGACAGACAAGACTAGACAGACAAGACTAGACAGACAAGACTAGACAGACAAGACTAGACAGACAAGACTAGACAGACAAGACTAGACAGACAAGACTAGACAGACAAGACTAGACAGACAAGACTAGACAGACAAGACTAGACAGACAAGACTAGACAGACAAGACTAGACAGACAAGACTAGACAGACAAGACTAGACAGACAAGACTAGACAGACAAGACTAGACAGACAAGACTAGACAGACAAGACTAGACAGACAAGACTAGACAGACAAGACTAGACAGACAAGACTAGGACAGACAAGACTAGACAGACAAGACTAGACAGACAAGACTAGACAGACAAGACTAGACAGACAAGACTAGACAGACAAGACTAGACAGACAAGACTAGACAGACAAGACTAGACAGACAAGACTAGACAGACAAGACTAGACAGACAAGACTAGACAGACAAGACTAGACAGACAAGACTAGACAGACAAGACTAGACAGACAAGACTAGACAGACAAGACTAGACAGACAAGACTAGACAGACAAGACTAGACAGACAAGACTAGACAGACAAGACTAGACAGACAAGACTAGACAGACAAGACTAGACAGACAAGACTAGACAGACAAGACTAGACAGACAAGACTAGACAGACTAGACAGACAAGACTAGACAGACAAGACTAGACAGACAAGACTAGACAGACAAGACTAGACAGACAAGACTAGACAGACAAGACTAGACAGACAAGACTAGACAGACAAGACTAGACAGACAAGACTATACAGACAAGACTAGACAGACAAGACTAGACAGACAAGACTAGACAGACAAGACTAGACAGACAAGACTAGACTGACAAGACTAGACTGACAAGACTAGACTGACAAGACTAGACAGACAAGACTAGACAGACAAGACTAGACAGACAAGACTAGACAGACAAGACTAGACAGACAAGACTAGACAGACAAGACTAGACAGACAAGACTAGACAGACAAGACTAGACAGACAAGACTAGACAGACAAGACTAGACAGAGAAGACTAGACGGACAAGACTAGACAGACAAGACTAGACACACAAGACTAGACAGACAAGACTAGACAGACAAGACTTGACAGACAAGATTAGACAGACAAATGAGATTAGACTAGACTAGACTCAAGACGGACTAGACTGGTTAGACGGGTTACATAGACTAGACTCACTAGACAGTCTAGACGGTCTAGCTGGACTAGAGAGACAAGACTAGACAGACAACAAGGAAAGGCTAGGCATACTTGTCTGGTGCTATCTACTTTTTCCTGTTTAGTTTATTTTGCTTAAGCTTTTGTCAAACCTTATGTTTCACCCTTGTTGAGAAATCTTGAACAACGAGCATTATTGAAATCGCAATTTCCATAGTCCATGTAATATTTATATTTGTCGTCTGCTTCGGGTTAGGTGAAGAGGAACATTAGCAAGATGCGGGGCGACATAACCGATGATCTGTGGCGGCTAACGACGAAGGGGTCGGCGGTTCTGAAGGAGGAGAATTTCACTCAGGACGTCATTGTAAGACTAAAGGATTTCGAGACGGCCCTCTTGAAAGCCATCACCAAAGACGGATGGGACGGCGACGAGAACACGGATAATGTCCAGTGGAGCCTGGCCGGCGCCCTCTTCTACTCCATCATTGTCATCACAACCATAGGTGAGACACTAAACTAACAAAGACAACTAAACTAAATTATAAAATAGTTTAAAATGCATTAATCTGTTTATTATTCGACTGCTATACAGCCAGACTACACTATAGAAGCGGTTTCAGAAAGCGTTTTGCATTGTGAACGTAAAACTTGCAGAGTCTGACGGCTCATGAAAGCACTTTCAAACACTCTGTTGCAATGAAACACTTTCTGAAAGCGCTTTAACTTGCATTGTGTGACTGCACCTTAAAGTCAAGTATTTGTAGGCAATATAACAGTATCGACATAATTGAAACTTCCAGCTATTTATTAAAAAGTTTCCAATCCAATATTTACAATATTCTACATATTATACATAAATACTAAATCTAGTGCTTCGTTCTTAACTCAAAATAATAATTTAAATTGATTGTTAACTCGTTGGAATTAGCTCGACCTGCGCGTCCGTCCCAGTCTTGTTTACTTCATTAGGAGCGTAAAACTAAATCTAATTAGACCTTTTGTAGTAGGGACGACCGTAGGGCCTGTCCCTGGGGCCGCCAGGCCCAACAAGCACTCCGTTGTCCGCTGAATAATGCGGCCTGGATCCCCCTAATTGCACAACAAAAATAAACTATTAATTGAATGCGGAATTAGTGTGGATTCGTTTCGTTTAATTAATTGTGCGCTACTAGTTTTTATTAATTGTTTTAGTTGGGATTATCTCGCATTCGCAGTTTTAATCACTTCTATTTCTATTATTATTACCTTTATTTGTATTCGTTTTATGCACATGCAACTTAATCAATACACAAAAGTTCTTTCTATTTATATTAAGTGCAAGTAAAGGTAATAATAATAATGCATTTTATTTTTATATAGACTATTTTGATTTTTGTACCTGGTCTCCCGATGATTCCGGTTGGTCCCCCAGGTCCGACCAAAATTCCATTTTCCCCTCGGTTTCCTCCGTAGCCTCCAATACCGTTATCCCGGATTCCTTCATAACCTCCTTGTCCATAGCCAGGACGTCCTTGTCCAGGTTTTCCGTAGCTAGGTCCTACAAGAATTCCATGTTCTGGACGATGAACCGGCCGACTAGGTGCTGGGCTTAACTCCAATTCGCCGTTCTTGTTGAAACAACAATAAGATTTACCAACATCGCAAGTTCCCTAAAATATACACATTCTTGTTGAACAAGATACTATTTGTAGTTTTGTTCTTACATAAGAGATTCCTGGACTTTTGCAATTGAACTTTACCCTGCACGTGCAGGTATCAAAATTTCTAAGTGGCGGTCTCCCTCCTGGAAGCACGCCAGGATAACCCAAATCTCCTCCGTGTCCGTAATTCCCTCCGTCTAGGTATCCAGGTCTGTCCAAAATTTCAGGACGTCCGGGTCGGTCAAAAAAATCGGGACGACCGGGTCTGTCTAAGATTTGGGGACGTCCTGGTCGGTCCAAAAAGTCAGGACGCGCGAAATCCGGCCGGGAAGGGAAACCTGGACGATACCCCAAGGTTCCCGATCCTGTGCTGCCGAAACCTCCACCCGGTCGATTGAAGAACTCTTCTTGGTTTTCTTCGATTTCGTATCTTGCACTGCGTCCATTTCTAAAAGCAAAACACTGTTTTATGCATGATAGCCTTTGTTATATTCACTTACTTATTATCTTTCCATTTCCATTCGTCGTCTTCCGATAGGGTTGAGATGACGAAGGAAGCGATGACTAAAACTGGAAAGACAAGATTAAACAGACAAAACTAGACAGAGAAGACTAGACAGACAAAACTAGACAGACAAGACTAGACAGACAAGACTAGACAGACAAGACTAGAGAGGCAAGACTAGACATACAAGATTAGACAGAAAAGGTTAGGCGGACAAGACCCAGTGAAAAATGTGAATAACTTCGCCGAAAAAAGTCGCGCAGCGACGAGAGTGGTGTCGGAGGACGCGTCTCAAAGCTTTCTAGCGGAATTCTTGCGTGAATTCCATTTTACTTGGGCATCTTCTCCGTGACCTCCGTAAAAGTGGTAATTTTTGTAATGCAAACTTTTGGGGTTCGTGTGGGGAAGCGTTCGCCCTGAATCGCTAGGTCAAGACGGAAGCGCTAATTTTGATCTATCCTGAGACGAATGACGTGTGGCGTTTCCTGAATTTCACCTGGGGCACCGCACCACGTGTGTTTTAAACAGGTTCAAATTAGGCTCTTTTATGCCGCCGCAGGCGGCAGATCTTTGTTGTTGATCTATCTCGGTGATCAGTATCGATTTCGGTAACGAGGGATGTTATGTCGCAGTTGCGAAAGCCGCTGGCATTGAAACTATCGCAAACGACTACAGTCTCAGAGCAACTCCATCATGTATTGCATTTTCTGGGAAGAATCGCATCTTTCGCTTGGCGGCGAAGAACTAGAAAATCACCCACATGAAGAACACCATTTATGGCCTGTAGAGGTTGCTGGGTCGAAAGTTCCGCGATTCGCACGTCCAAAAGGAATTGTGGATCATGCTGTACAACACAATCGAGTTACCTAATGGAAATATAGGCATCAAGGTAAATTATTGATGCGAGGAGCTCTTCCAATGCTCTTCATAAAAATGAAAGACGTGTCGGTAGCGGCCCTTCAAACGCCGATTAACGATTGCGTAATATCCGTTCCCTCCTACTTTACCAACAACGAGAGGAAAGCGTTTCTGGATCGTGCTTCCATCGCCGGCCTGAACGTCCTTGGTCTTTTAAACGAGACTACTGCTACTGCATTTAGCTACGGCATATACAAACAAGATCTTCCTGGCCCAGTAGAGAAGCCGTGGAATGTTATCTTCGTCGACTGCGGCAATTCAACTCTTCAGGTGTTCGCGTGTGCTTTCCAGAAGGGAAAACTGCGAATGTTGGCGACGACGTCCGATCCCAATCTAGGCGGCAAGGACATTGATATGATCTTGGCAGACCACTTCTGTACGGAATTCTTGGCGAAGTATAAAATCGACTCGAAATCTAACGCCAGGGCTCTGGTTCGCCCATTGACTAAAGTGGAGAAGATCAAGAAGCAGATGTCCGCCAACCTTACGATATTGTCGCTCAATATCGAGAGCATGTCAGTGAGGGCAGTATCGAGAGCAATGGACGACAAAGACGTAAACAGCAGTATCAAAAGAGCAGACACGGAGGAACTCTCTTCCGTATGGAGGAAGTTACCTTGCAAAAATGTCTACAAAAATCTGGTCTTCAGTTAGACGAAATCCACTCTGTAGAGACGGTAGGAGCCTCAACTAGCATTCCCGCTATTAAACAATTGATCGAGAAGGTATTCAAGAGGACGGCAAGCCTCTCCATCAGCATTGTCAGCGGATGGTGCAATTCCTTCCGTCTCCATCGTCTCCGACGGATTTTATTGAGAATAAGGAGAAGCCCCATATTCTCAATAAAAGCCGCGCTGCTTAGGGTCATAATCCCATGAATGTTCACGCGAACCTTAAGTTTCATCTTTTGCGCTATACCTTCCGCAGATGGCTAAAGATCCTGCACTGTCCACTTATCAAGCACAACGCTAAATCAAGATGAATTGGTGTCTAAGAGTTGTGCCCTCTAATGCGCCATGTTATCTTCTGCAGTTTGCGTTCGTGATTTCAGCTTAACCAACGTTCAAGATTCAAAAGAGCGGACATGGAGAAATTCTCTTCCGAAGGGAGGAAGTTACCTTGCAAAAATGTGTAGTGTTTCATGGGAAGGGAGCAATGATGGTGAAGCCACTGGAGAAATCGAAGTTTTCCCTGCAAAATCATCCAGTGCCCTTCTCTAAACTGCTGACTTTCTACAGACAGGACCCTTTCTCTGTCTGTGCTTCTTATACTGGAGATATTCCGAATCCAGACAAACATATTGATACGTAGACAGTGAAGGATATTTAGCCATCTGCTGAAGGTATAGCGCAAAAGATGAAAATTAAGGTTCGCGTGAACATTCATGAGATTATGACCGTAAGCAGCGCGGCTTTTATTGAGAATATGGGGCTCCTCCTTATTCTCAATAAAAGCCGTCGGAGACGATGAAGACGGAAGGCATTGCACCATCCGCTGGCAATGCTGATGGAGATGTTGCCGATAAGGCGCAGGGTATGGAACAAAAGTCTCCTGCTGGCGAGAGACAGAAGGATCCCGCTGACGCTACCGCGGCCAATAGAGCACCTGGGTATGGAGACGAAAAGATGGACAAGAGAAGGACAAGACGAGACAGACAAGACTAGACAGACAAGACTAGATAGACAAAACTAGACAGACAAGACTAGACAGACAAGACTAGACAGACAAGACTAGACAAACAAGACTAGACAGACAAGACTAGACAGACAAGACTAGACAGACAAGACTAGACAGACAAGACTAGACAGACAAGACTAGACAGACAAGACTAGACAGACAAGACTAGACAGACAAGACTAGACAGACAAGACAAGACTAGACAGACAAGACTAGACAGACAAGACTAGACAGACAAGACTAGACAGACAAGACTAGACAGACAAGACTAGACAGACAAGACTAGACAGACAAGACTAGACAGACAAGACTAGACAGACAAGACTAGACAGACAAGACTAGACAGACAAGACTAGACAGACAAGACTAGACAGACAAGACTAGACAGACAAGACTAGACAGACAAGACAAGACTAGACAGACAAGACTAGACAGACAAGACTAGACAGACAAGACTAGACAGACAAGACTAGACAGACAAGACTAGACAGACAAGACTAGACAGACAAGACTAGACAGACAAGACTAGACAGACAAGACTAGACAGACAAGACTAGACAGACAAGACTAGACAGACAAGACTAGACAGACAAGACTAGACAGACAAGACTAGACAGACAAGACTAGACAGACAAGACTAGACAGACAAGACTAGACAGACAAGACTAGACAGACAAGACTAGACAGACAAGACTAGACAGACAAGACTAGACAGACAAGACTAGACAGACAAGACTAGACAGACAAGACTAGACAGACAAGACTAGACAGACAAGACTAGACAGACAAGACTAGACAGACAAGACTAGACAGACAAGACTAGACAGACAAGACTAGACAGACAAGACTAGACAGACAAGACTAGACAGACAAGACTAGACAGACAAGACTAGACAGACAAGACTAGACAGACAAGACTAGACAGACAAGACTAGACAGACAAGACTAGACAGACAAGACTAGACAGACAAGACTAGACAGACAAGACTAGACAGACAAGACTAGACAGACAAGACTAGACAGACAAGACTAGACAGACAAGACTAGACAGACAAGACTAGACAGACAAGACTAGACAGACAAGACTAGACAGACAAGACTAGACAGACAAGACTAGACAGACAAGACTAGACAGACAAGACTAGACAGACAAGACTAGACAGACAAGACTAGACAGACAAGACTAGACAGACAAGACTAGACAGACAAGACTAGACAGACAAGACTAGACAGACAAGACTAGACAGACAAGACTAGACAGACAAGACTAGACAGACAAGACTAGACAGACAAGACTAGACAGACAAGACTAGACAGACAAGACTAGACAGACAAGACTAGACAGACAAGACTAGACAGACAAGACTAGACAGACAAGACTAGACAGACCAGACAGACAAGACTAGGCAGACAAGACTTGACAGACAAGACTAGACAGACAAGACTTGACAGACAAGACTAGACAGACAAGACTAGACAGACAAGACTAGACAGACAAGACTAGACAGACAAGACTAGACAGACAAGACTAGACAGACAAGACTAGACAGACAAGACTAGACAGACAAGACTAGACAGACAAGACTAGACAGACAAGACTAGACAGACAAGACTAGACAGACAAGACTAGACAGACAAGACTAGACAGACAAGACTAGACAGACAAGACTAGACAGACAAGACTAGACAGACAAGACTAGACAGACAAGACTAGACAGACAAGACTAGACAGACAAGACTAGACAGACAAGACTAGACAGACAAGACTAGACAGACAAGACTAGACAGACAAGACTAGACAGACAAGACTAGACAGACAAGACTAGACAGACAAGACTAGACAGACAAGACTAGACAGACAAGACTAGACAGACAAGACTAGACAGACAAGACTAGACAGACAAGACTAGACAGACAAGACTAGACAGACAAGACTAGACAGACAAGACTAGACAGACAAGACTAGACAGACAAGACTAGACAGACAAGACTAGACAGACAAGACTAGACAGACAAGACTAGACAGACAAGACTAGACAGACAAGACTAGACAGACAAGACTAGACAGACAAGACTAGACAGACAAGACTAGACAGACAAGACTAGACAGACAAGACTAGACAGACAAGACTAGACAGACAAGACTAGACAGACAAGACTAGACAGACAAGACTAGACAGACAAGACTAGACAGACAAGACTAGACAGACAAGACTAGACAGACAAGACTAGACAGACAAGACTAGACAGACAAGACTAGACAGACAAGACTAGACAGACAAGACTAGACAGACAAGACTAGACAGACAAGACTAGACAGACAAGACTAGACAGACAAGACTAGACAGACAAGACTAGACAGACAAGACTAGACAGACAAGACTAGACAGACAAGACTAGACAGACAAGACTAGACAGACAAGACTAGACAGACAAGACTAGACAGACAAGACTAGACAGACAAGACTAGACAGACAAGACTGTACAGACAAGACTGTACAGACAAGACTGTGCAGACAAGACTGTACAGACAAGACTAGACAGACAAGACTAGACAGACAAGACTAGACAGACAAGACTAGACAGACAAGACTAGACAGACAAGACTAGACAGACAAGACTAGACGGACAAGACTAGACAGACAAGACTAGACAGACAAGACTAGACAGACAAGACTAGACAGACAAGACTGTACAGACAAGACTAGACAGACAAGACTGTACAGACATCACTGTACAGACAAGACTGTACAGACAAGACTGTACAGACAAGACTGTACAGACAAGACTAGACAGACAAGATTAGACAGACAAGACTAGACAGACAAGACTAGACAGACAAGACTAGACAGACAAGACTAGACAGACAAGACTAGACAGACAAGACTAGACAGACAAGACTAGACAGACAAGACTAGACAGACAAGACTAGACAGACAAGACTAGACAGACAAGACTAGACAGACAAGACTAGACAGACAAGACTAGACAGACAAGACTAGACAGACAAGACTAGACAGACAAGACTAGACAGACAAGACTAGACAGACAAGACTAGACAGACAAGACTAGACAGACAAGACTAGACAGACAAGACTAGACAGACAAGACTAGACAGACAAGACTAGACAGACAAGACTAGACAGACAAGACTAGACAGACAAGACTAGACAGACAAGACTAGACAGACAAGACTAGACAGACAAGACTAGACAGACAAGACTAGACAGACAAGACTAGACAGACAAGACTAGACAGACAAGACTAGACAGACAAGACTAGACAGACAAGACTAGACAGACAAGACTAGACAGACAAGACTAGACAGACAAGACTAGACAGACAAGACTAGACAGACAAGACTAGACAGACAAGACTAGACAGACAAGACTAGACAGACAAGACTAGACAGACAAGACTAGACAGACAAGACTAGACAGACAAGACTAGACAGACAAGACTAGACAGACAAGACTAGACAGACAAGACTAGACAGACAAGACTAGACAGACAAGACTAGACAGACAAGACTAGACAGACAAGACTAGACAGACAAGACTAGACAGACAAGACTAGACAGACAAGACTAGACAGACAAGACTAGACAGACAAGACTAGACAGACAAGACTAGACAGACAAGACTAGACAGACAAGACTAGACAGACAAGACTAGACAGACAAGACTAGACAGACAAGACTAGACAGACAAGACTAGACAGACAAGACTAGACAGACAAGACTAGACAGACAAGACTAGACAGACAAGACTAGACAGACAAGACTAGACAGACAAGACTAGACAGACAAGACTAGACAGACAAGACTAGACAGACAAGACTAGACAGACAAGACTAGACAGACAAGACTAGACAGACAAGACTAGACAGACAAGACTAGACAGACAAGACTAGACAGACAAGACTAGACAGACAAGACTAGACAGACAAGACTAGACAGACAAGACTAGACAGACAAGACTAGACAGACAAGACTAGACAGACAAGACTAGACAGACAAGACTAGACAGACAAGACTAGACAGACAAGACTAGACAGACAAGACTAGACAGACAAGACTAGACAGACAAGACTAGACAGACAAGACTAGACAGACAAGACTAGACAGACAAGACTAGACAGACAAGACTAGACAGACAAGACTAGACAGACAAGACTAGACAGACAAGACTAGACAGACAAGACTAGACAGACAAGACTAGACAGACAAGACTAGACAGACAAGACTAGACAGACAAGACTAGACAGACAAGACTAGACAGACAAGACTAGACAGACAAGACTAGACAGACAAGACTAGACAGACAAGACTAGACAGACAAGACTAGACAGACAAGACTAGACAGACAAGACTAGACAGACAAGACTAGACAGACAAGACTAGACAGACAAGACTAGACAGACAAGACTAGACAGACAAGACTAGACAGACAAGACTAGACAGACAAGACTAGACAGACAAGACTAGACAGACAAGACTAGACAGACAAGACTAGACAGACAAGACTAGACAGACAAGACTAGACAGACAAGACTAGACAGACAAGACTAGACAGACAAGACTAGACAGACAAGACTAGACAGACAAGACTAGACAGACAAGACTAGACAGACAAGACTAGACAGACAAGACTAGACAGACAAGACTAGACAGACAAGACTAGACAGACAAGACTAGACAGACAAGACTAGACAGACAAGACTAGACAGACAAGACTAGACAGACAAGACTAGACAGACAAGACTAGACAGACAAGACTAGACAGACAAGACTAGACAGACAAGACTAGACAGACAAGACTAGACAGACAAGACTAGACAGACAAGACTAGACAGACAAGACTAGACAGACAAGACTAGACAGACAAGACTAGACAGACAAGACTAGACAGACAAGACTAGACAGACAAGACTAGACAGACAAGACTAGACAGACAAGACTAGACAGACAAGACTAGACAGACAAGACTAGACAGACAAGACTAGACAGACAAGACTAGACAGACAAGACTAGACAGACAAGACTAGACAGACAAGACTAGACAGACAAGACTAGACAGACAAGACTAGACAGACAAGACTAGACAGACAAGACTAGACAGACAAGACTAGACAGACAAGACTAGACAGACAAGACTAGACAGACAAGACTAGACAGACAAGACTAGACAGACAAGACTAGACAGACAAGACTAGACAGACAAGACTAGACAGACAAGACTAGACAGACAAGACTAGACAGACAAGACTAGACAGACAAGACTAGACAGACAAGACTAGACAGACAAGACTAGACAGACAAGACTAGACAGACAAGACTAGACAGACAAGACTAGACAGACAAGACTAGACAGACAAGACTAGACAGACAAGACTAGACAGACAAGACTAGACAGACAAGACTAGACAGACAAGACTAGACAGACAAGACTAGACAGACAAGACTAGACAGACAAGACTAGACAGACAAGACTAGACAGACAAGACTAGACAGACAAGACTAGACAGACAAGACTAGACAGACAAGACTAGACAGACAAGACTAGACAGACAAGACTAGACAGACAAGACTAGACAAACAAGACTAGACAGATAAGACTAGACAGACAAGACTATACAGACAAGAGTAGATAGATAAGACTAGATATACAAGACTAGATTGATTGAGTAAAATGCTGTGACCCAGATAATGTTGTTTGGTGTGGCGATTAAGTGAAGACCAGACTGGACAATTTAGCAATAAACAAGTTACAAAAAGTGTTCCATTGAGAGAGAATGAAAGTTCTCGTTATGTAACCGAGCGATTTCCTGGATGCCGAAAGCCAATTAAAACTAAACAAATGGATGGAATAAAGCATGAAGGAAAAGGGGAAAGAAAAAAGCGAAATAAATGTCTGAAAGAGCTCGATGAGGATGTTCGTCCGAGCGGAAGAGATTTGTTTCGAATCCCTAGCGAAACGGAAATGACACAATCGCGTTATTCAAAAGTAAACCGAACGGACAAGTTTTGTTTTGTCCAATTAAAATTAAGCTTATTAATAAAAATAAAGAACTCTTCACGGTTTGTCTATCATGCTTAAACTTATATCATCTATCTTCTTATCTTATTACTTAAATAATATTTTGTTTTTATTCGCAGTAAACAACAAAAGTATAAACAGAAAGCTTAGTTTGTTCGGGGTCGAAATAAGAATATCGATTTAGAAACTGTTTCTCATTTGAAACCGACGCGACGTTGTTTACTAAGAAAACAGATTATTATTGTAACACAATTTTTGTTTAGACTAATCCAGTTCACTCGGCGTAGGTGAGTTTAACACGCTTATCCTTCGCTTACATTTTTGTCGTCGCGTTTTTTCGGCTTGCTTTTTAATTTTCTTTCTAAACATTGGAGAAAACCCACGCGAATCCTTGGCACCGTTTGCCCAACAAGTTTTACTATCTTTGCGCACTTCATTCTATTTGCATTTTTATTAAAAAATATCGCGAAATTTCACCTTCACTACATAGCTAGACCATATTCTGCACGGATTACATTGGCTCTCTGATCATATTTACCTCACAATTTCCATTCTTTTCTTTATAGTCTTATCATAAAATTGAATTGCCAACTCTAAGCGAACCGAAACATTTCTCTGTTCTTACAGTTTAGTCTAAGTTGACTCATTTAACTGAACTACTGGCTACTATGACTGACGATTTTGATGTTGATAAAACGGAGCGAAATGGTCATATTTTGAGGGAAAGGGTGTTGGTTGAGTTAGGGGTTGTAATGAAAAAAAATGTTCTTGTTGAAAAGAAAGCAACTGAAAAATGTTTAAGGAAAAATTTAATCTTTAGGGAAAGTAGGACTGAATCTAAAAAAAGGTTGGCGACAAAAATGTTCAAGTTCAATTCCAAAAAGCGGGATTGAATGCAAAAAAAGTGTGACGACATATTTTTAAGCGGAACTGAAAACCGGAACTGAAATAAAAAAAAAGGTTGAGAAGAAATTTTTAAGTTGAAACCTTAATATTCAAAAAAAAACCGATCACGTGCGAGTTGTGACTCGCGCACCGAGGGTTCCGTACAAACTTGTAAGTAAGGTATCTTTTTTTGTGTAGGACGTAGCAAGCACATTCAGTTAACTTGACAAGTGGCCCTCCTGAAATCACGACCATCTTAGTACCGCAGCAAGCTTAACCTCAAGATGTCGCTGTCGTACGATGGAATTCTACCCTATATTTTATTACCATACATCCCCCATTCACTATGAGTATTTAGGGGTTCTGGAACTTCACTATTTGTTTTTACTGCTCAATTTTGCCTCTGCATCCGCCGTTGTTCGTTCTTTTTGTGTAATAATCTCTCTTGTCATGTTCTCCGTGTATGTCCAGTATTGGGCTGATTTAAGCATAACATCTACCAGGGTGTGTATCCAAAACGTATACTACAATTATTATAGTGTAGCTGCAATTTTATTGTGGTTAGTTCCTAGCAGTGTTACTAAAATTAGAAATTAAAGTTATTTGATTACTTGCTTACTATGCGGGACCATTACTCGGCGGGACCTAACCGAGGAGGACCTAACTGTATGCAACCCATATGCTTCTGGTGCCTGACAATACCACGCAACACATTAGTGTATTTTCATAAGTTTCTAATAGTAAATTCGCATTTTTCTTGTAATTAAACTACATATTTACGGTTTTCAGATTTTTCTCTTTACATGTGCTGCAAGACACCGCTTCTTGCCAAATTTCATGATTCTAGGTCAACGGGAAGTACCCTATAGGTTTTGATTCCCTTGTGAAATCGCAAAATATGCGACATAAACGGTCATATCTTTTGATCGCGTTGACTTACAAGTTTGATTTTTTCACAGAAAGAGACTGCAGACCCGAGTATTTGGTACAAATTTCAACTTGTTACCTCTACGCGTTCCTGAGAAAATGGTCTTGACAGACAGACAGACGGACGAACGGACGGATAGACGGACTGACAGACAGACAGACAGACAGACAGACAGACAGACGGACAACAAAGTGATTCTATAAGGGTTCCGTTTTCGGTACGGAACCCTAAAAAGCGGGACCTTTTAAAGACATCGCAAGACGCGGCACAAATTGTTAAAAATCGGGTCTGTCCCACCAAAAGCGGAACGTCTGGTGGTCTGGTCATCTAAACTATGATCCAAGTTTACTTTGACACAAATTTACTATGACTATAGATGTCTAATATGTCGATTATTATATTTCTTATTTCGTGTCTCTTCTTCTTCAGTGGTGCTACAGTCCTTATTAGTGGACTTGTATCTCCTCCTGTCTGCACTTGTGCCTGTTGTCTGATCTTAGACACAAGTGTAGGTGTCTTTAGACTTATTAAATTTGATAGACTTGTCTCGCTAGAGTAGCCTATATAGCTTTGTCCACTTTGTTCTAATTTTCTCTGTGGTCCTAATATGGAACTTTGTGGAAGTAATATTGTCTGTCTAGTTGGTGCTTTTATCTGTTTAATCATTATATTCCTAATAGTCTCTAATACACTTGTGTATAATAGTCTCTAATACCACACTATACCTTTTAAACTTCAAATTGGGAACAAACAACTTCAAATTGGGAACAACTAATTTCAAATTGGGAACAAACAATTTCAAATTGGGAACAAACGATTTCAAATTGGGAACAAACAACTTCAAATAGGGAACAAACAATTTCAAATTCACTTTGTTCTAATTTTCTCTGGGGTCCTAATATGGAACTTTGTGGAAGTAATATTGTCTGTCTAGTTGGTGAATTTATCTGTTTAATAAGTCAATCAATGGAATACAATATTCCTAATAGTCTCTAATACATTTGTTATACCAAACTATACCTTTTCAACTTCAATTTGGGAAGAAACAACTTCAAATTGGGAAAAACTAATTTCAAATTGGGAACAAACAATTTCAAATTGGGAACAAACAATTTCAAATTGGAAACCAACAATTTCAAATGGGGAACAAACAACTTCAAATTGGGAACAAACAATTTCAAATTCACTTTCTTCTAATTTTCTCTGTGGTCCTAATATGGAACTTTGTGGAAGTAATATTGTCTGTCTAGTTGGTGGATTTATCTGTTTAATCAGTCAATCAATGGAATACAATATTCCTAATAGTCTCTAATACATTTGTTATACCAAACTATACCTTTTCAACTTCAATTTGGGAAGAAACAACTTCAAATTGGGAAAAACTAATTTCAAATTGGGAACAAACAATTTCAAATTGGGAACCAACAATTTCAAATTGGGAACCAACAATTTCAAATTGGGAACAAACAACTTCAAATTGGGAACAAACAATTTCAAATTCACTTTCTTCTTATTTTCTCTGTGGTCCTAATATGGAACTTTGTGGAAGTAATATTGTCTGTCTAGATGGTTTTCAAATTTATGATTTACATGGATGAAACCAATTTTAATTTTATTATAGCAAGAAGAAAGGGGCGATCAAAGAAAGGAACTCGTTGCGTATATATTTCTGCTAATTGTAGAGGAATGTGGCATTCATGTCATCGGATGTATAGGTAATATGGGGTTAATTTATCATGAAATTAGAAGAGGTTTTAGAAGAGGAATTTGTGCGATATTGCCTTCGTAATGTTGAAAATGTGTATCAGTCAAAAGTTATATTGGTAATTGATAATGAATGCTCTTTACCATAATTCATCGAAGAGGTTTTTCATGAAGATGCATTTAATGACTGAATCTGAATCATGACTTGATCTGACATCAAATACTGAATCTTGGTCCATACAGTTTAATTTATAAAGCTATCGAACATGCATGGTCAGCATTAAAAGCCGATGTTAAAAGAGATTTGGCCGGTCAAATGCCAAATATTCTGGCTAGAGAGGACAGAGCAAATATTACTCCGGCCGAGTATCATCTATAGCGGCTAGATGTTATTTTAATTGATAATTTACGCAACTTGCCTGTGGATAAATGCGCCAAATACGTTGCACTTGTTCAAAGATTCTTGCCTGATGCTTTAAAAATGATGTACGCTAATTTCGAATTAATTATTATTATTGCGTTATTTAAAATTCTGTCCCTTCTTTATAATTTAACGAAAAAATATATCACACGAAACATGAAACAAAAATTTTAACATTAAATTGTGTATTTGTGTTTTCGAATTTAAAATTGTTTATTCTCATTATAAAATTGTTTGTTCCCATTTTAAATTGTTAGTTCCCAATTTGAAATTGTGTGTTCCCAACTTGAAATTGTTTGTTCCCAATTTGAAATTGTTTATTCCCTATTTGAAATTGTTTGTTCCTAATTTGAAGTTGGAAAGATGAAGTCCTGTTTTTCGGTCCCAATTATAAAACCTTGTGAAACAATGTTTTTTCCACTGTAAACTTATCTTGTAATATCTCTATATTCTTGCTCTACTTAATTGTGTAATCTTGTTTGTCTATATGTATTCCTGTTTATCTACCCTTGTGTAACTAGTCCCGACTAAAAGTCCCGAATTTTAGTTTAGTTTTTATTAGGATCGATTTAGGCATGTCCAATTCCATGTTTGTAATGAGATTACTGCAAAAAGCCCTCATCACATTTGTAACGCACGTCTGTCTTCCTTCCTAATGATGTGTTACACATTCGAAAGCCACATTTGCATGTTATCACCCCAACCTAGTCTGGTCCGAGTTCGGCTTTCTCTTTAGGCAGCAGTTTAACACTACACCGTGCTGGAGCAGGCTGTAGGATAAATAAATGTAGTAATCACCACGGCATTTGAATCCAGCTGCCTGGTAAAAACCGTGAAGGAGCATAAGGACGAAAAATGGTGGAACAAAAATTTGTCTACATTAAGAGCAAAAGTACGTAGGCTTTTCAACAAAGCCAAGCAATACGGAAATTGGCTAGAATACTCTGAGGTGCTTACCACCTACAACAAAGAGATCAGAAGGGCAAAAAGGAAATACTTTAGGACCTTCTGTGAAAACACATAGAATCCACGCCGGTGGCAGCTAGACTGCACAAAGCACTAGCGAAGGATAGAGTGGAAATGACAACCACTCTCAAGAAACCGGATGGGACCTTCACGGAGGATGAAGAGCAAAGAGCTCTGCTCCTACTAGAAACCCATTTTCCGGGATGTAGAGGATACAGGGAGACCGAGGGCTTGATGCAACCACGGAATCCAAGTCGGGCCGACTGGAAGAGGGCAACGTCCATCTGTACGGAAAACCGAATCAGATGGGCTATCGGCACTTTCCAGCCTTTTAAGGCCCCAGGTGTGGACGGACTAGTTCCTGCCTTCCTACAAAAGGGAGAGAGAGAACTAATGCCGTATCTTCTAAATATCTTTAGAAGTAGCTTAGCGCTCGGATATATACCGGAGCTATGGAGAAGGGCTAAGGTGGTATTTATACCGAAGGTGGGGAAGAAGGACACCACTCAACCGAAGTCATTTAGACCCATTAGTCTAACATCTATTATGTTAAAGACAATGGAGAAGGTGATTGATAATTACCTTAGAACTATAGTGCTGGTAGGTACACCACTACACAGGAGTCAGCATGCTTACAGAGCAGGGAAATCCACAGAAACCGCCCTGTATCAGCTGACAAACGAAATAGAAGCAGCACTAGAGACAAAGGAAGTAGCGATATGTGCCTTCTTGGATATAGAGGGAGCTTTTGACAACACCTCACACGAGGCTGTCAGGGCGGCCCTTCAAAGAAGGAATATCGACAGCACTATCTCAAAGTGGATGGGAGAAATGCTGAGAACTTGAACGACGGAGACACAAGTGGGAAAAGACAACATTAAGATCTCCACAACTCGAGGGTGCCCACAGGGAGGTGTACTATCACCGCTAATGTGGAGCCTGGTAGTTGATGAACTACTGGTTAGGCTAAACGACCTAGACATCAAATGTCAAGGTTACGCCGATGACATAGTCATAATGGCTAGAGGGAAATTTGAGGGAACGCTCTGTGAAATTGTTCAGAGAGGCCGCAATGTAACTAGTAGATGGTGTCAAACAGTGGGACTGAAACTCAACCCGAGCAAAACCACGGTGATACCATTTACTAGAAGGAAAAAACTAAACTGCCTACATCCCATACTCATAGATGGGAAGGCAATAGAATACCAACAGGAGATAAGGTATCTGGGTATCACACTAGATAGCAAACTCCTATGGAATAGAAACGCTGAGGCAGTGGTAGGTAAAGCCAAACGCGCCCTAATGGTGTGCAGAAATCTGGCAGGAAAAACGTGGGGTTGTAACCCCACTATCCTGCGATGGATGTACACCATGATAGTGAGACCTGCAATCACTTATGGGGCAGTTGCGTGGGGAAGTAGAATCAAGCTGGCCTCTATGAGGAAACAGCTTGAGAAGATTCAAAGACTGGCGTGTGTCTGCATCACGGGGGCGATGGGGTCGTGTCCGACAGCAGCATTGGAGCTGCTGCTGGATCTGACCCCGCTGCACCTTGTGGTGGAGAGCGCCGCCAGATCGGCGATCGTAAGATTCAGCAAGGAAGGAATGGGCAGAGGTAAAATAATCGGGAGCAGAGACCGAAACAGCCTCGCTGCCAAGATCCCCTGGCTGGAAGTACCAAAAGACGAAATTGTATGGTAATACCACTTCGAGAAAAACTACACAGCAATGTGTAGTAGTAAAGCCGATTGGAGCGACGAATCCTCAGCATACCACATAGAGCAAAATGCCATCAAGTGGTATACAGATGGTTCGAAGACAAAGGAAGGCACTGGTGCAGGAGTGTTTGGACCTCGTACCAGATACTTCGAATCCATGGGAACATCCCCAAGTATCTTCCAAGCAGAGGTACACGCATTCGAAAGATGTGCACAGTTTAACCTCGACAGGAATTACCGCAAAAAACGAATTGCTATCCTGTCAGATAGCCAAGCAGCCATCAAGGCCATTAGCTCATACACCATCAGATCCAAACTGGTATGGGACTGTGTGGGGCAGCTGAACAAGCTTGGCACGGATAATAAAGTAACGCTATACTGGGTACCAGGACACACTGGTATAGACGGAAACGAAGAAGCCGATCACCTAGCAAACAAGGGATCCAGTAGCCCCTTTATAGGTCCGGAACCCTTTTGCGGTATGAGCGTGAACTCCATCCGCAAAAGTTTAGATGAAGAAATAAGAGGAAAATGGATGAAAACCTGGAAAGAACTTCCAGGGCTAAGGCAATCCAAAGTGATGCTGGGATCTTTTAACCTGAAGAGAACGGTAGCTTGCCTGAAACTAAGCAGGAACAAGCTCAGAATTCTGACAGGAGCCCTGACGGGACACTGCAGACTTAGGAAACATCTCAAGGCCCTAGGCCTATAGGAGGATGATGGATGCAGATTCTGTGGCTCAGCAGAGGAAACCCCCATACATCTGTTCAAAGACTGCGGAGCATTACTCCGCAAGAGACAGATGTACCTTGGGGCTCACTGCTTGAACAGAGAGAATCTGCAGGCCTTGAATCCCACCCAGATCCTGAGATTCCTAAAGGAATCAGGATTAGAGGAGGCGCTCTAAATGGGTAAGTACACCAACACTTGGAGGAGGAGGGTGGGGTACAATAGATCTATAAAGTTCGCAGTACAAGTCGTCACCACCATATCTACAATCTACAATCTAGGCAGCAGTTTGGAAACCAGACTCGGATGTGACTACCCCAACATAATCTGCCCCAAATTTGGCTTGCTCTTTAGGCGACAGTTTGGAAACTACACGCGAATCATTTTTTATATATTATGGGGAATAGGATCCATTATTATCCCATTCTCAATTATTTATTATTTACATAGTTTACGCCCACATTGGAGCACTTAAATCAAACCCAAATACATTTATGTCGTGAGAAGACTAATCATAAATGACTAATATTTCTGATTGTGGTTAGGGTCAGTGTGGTCAGGGATTGTGGTCATTCCAGATGTGATCTGGAAGGATGATTAATGAAGTATGGATTGATGATTGATGAATTTGTGGAGTGGGTCTTTAATGGAGTAGTTCCTCGTTGTCTTGTCTGTCCTATGCCGTTGGCCATCTAGTGGTTCTTCCCATCCCTCTAAGTTGGCAAATCCGGAGTGTACTTCCAAGATTTCTAGCCTGGCGTGTTGTTGAGGTACAGGTACTATGTGAAGCAGCCAGGAGGTAATGCTGATAGTTTGGCTGCTAGCAGTTGTTAGTTCTTTAGTTTTGCCGCGGTGAACTACCATTACACTCACGTCTGGAGGGAGTCCCATTTTCCGTGTTTTAAAGCGAGAAAGAAGCGAGAACAAATTTTTGTGTGTCAAGTTGACAGTTGACGCCCGACCTTCATTTAATTATTCATATTCCATCCCATTCCCAATAATATATAAAAAATGTTAAAAAATAGGGATGATAATAACCAACATTTTCTACACGGGAATGTGACGATCTCGACCTTATTTATCCGGATTTGACTTTGAGACAGCAGTTCGGAAACTACACGTGCATGTGACAACTCTAACTTAATGTGGTCCCAATTTGGCTGTTGCCTTTCGTGCGAATGCGAATATATGCCTTTCAAAAAAAAGAACACCAAGTATTTATTGGACGATTTTAATGAAACTTGCAGAATTTGATCATGTAAATGAACAGCACGGATGATCAAAAAATCAATTGTTTTGGTTCCCGTATAATGGTATTTCTTCTTGATTTCAACATTATGAAGAACTGCTAATTTTTTAATGTAATTGCTTCTAATATCCAACTAGCCTCTGAGTAGTTTGACGTTTCAGTTTGTAAAACTTAGAAAGATTTCCTCCGTGTTCGCCGTCGTGCACAATATCATCATCTAAGTGATTTTGAAAGGGGTCGCATTATTGCTGCAAGGGTAGGCCCGAGGGGTCATCCACTCCCTGAAATGCTGCAATGTATTCGCAATTATCCTGAGTTTTTGGTAATTCGAGGTACTCGAATAAATTATTAGCGTAATGCGTAATAATGTCACGTAATTATGCTAATTCTTTGATAATGTGAAGTACTGGGAGAAATCACAAGCGTAATGCGTAATAATGTCAGATAATTTTTGAAATGCAGGTACTGCAAAGTAATGCCACGTAAAGGAAGGAAATTTGAAATATTTACTTTTAAATAATCAAATATTTTCTAATGCACTGAACGTTAGAGTATATTTGCTTGTTATTACTATGTGCAACCTGTAAGATAAGAGTGCTAGTAATGAAGAAGACATCACGTTAGTAATATCGTCATTAAATAACAAGTGTGTTGAATTTCTATACATTTATTAAAATTGGTTTAAATAATCTAAACTACTTTTTCACATTTTTGTATTGCTTATCAATATTAAATCATATTTTAGAGTCGTGTGAAGTTAGCAACCGGAGTTCCTGGTAGATATGAAATAGTTCTAGAGTACTAAAAAATGGAAAATACCAAAAATGAGCTAGCAACACTTTTGAGAAAAACTGTACGTTTTTGACATATAACTTGCACCTCGACCATAGTTCTGGAGTACTTGATCAATTTTGCAAAAAGTTCTGCAAAAATTGACATTTTGCAAAAAGAATTAGAAAATTGCAAAAACAGTTCTTTTCGCGGATCTAAATAGCACTCTAAGAGTTCTATCGAAGATCCCTTGGATATTTTTTGATCAAAACCTTGGTTCAAAAGATATTTTCAATAATAAGGGACCCATGGTTTTGAATGAAAATTTAAAAAAATCGCGCAACAGTTATGTTTGCATTTCCTGATAGAGCTCCTAGAGTTCTATCGAAAATCCTTATAACATTTTTCTGCAAAGTTAAAAATTGAAAAGATATACAAAAATTAAACTTGAAAAAAAAATCGCGCAATAGTTCTGCTTGCATTTCCCGGTAGAACTCTTAGAGTTCTATCGAAAATCCTTGTAACATTTTTCTGTGAAGTCAAATATTGGAAAGATGTTCGAAAAAAAGTTCAATAATGAAGTTCGAGTTCAGCAATGAAGTGCAAAAAAAAGTGGCGCAACAGTTCTGTAGCATTAAGCACATATTCTAACTAAAAGTATTTTCTACAAGCTCGGAGTCGTGTGAAGTTGGCCCTCAAATTTTTGAAAAATTAAAATTTTTTTAGTGTTCTGGCAAGATTTCGAATAGTTTCTAGAGTTCTTGCCTGAAAATTGCAATAGTTCCGGGGAATTTCGGGCAGAAATCGAGAAAAACAATTTGGGGGCCAACTTCACGCATCCCCCTGTTTTTCAGGAAAAAGAGTTCTGATGTAATATTCCAGTTCTTTATATAGAGTTCTAGAGTTCTCAATCGATAATGCATATAGTTCTACATTCTTTTTTTTTCAAAATTTTGTAATTTTTGAAAAATTAAAAAAAAATCTGATAACGGTTTTCGATTGTGAAAAATGCTTATTAAACATTTTTGTAAAATCAATATTTATAAATTTATTTATAAAAAAACTTTCGACGAAGATAAAAAAAATAAAAAATACAAGATTTCTGATAACAGTTCTGAGTAGCCCCCGAAGAGTTCTAAACAAATAACCAATATACTTTCTTTGTCAAACCAATATTAAAGAAGTTATAAGCAAAACCGAGGCGCAAAATGTTTAAAAATTACAGAATTCCAAAAAAAATAATTTTCCGTGAGTTCTGTTAAGAGTTCTGGGTAGCTCCTCGAGAGTTCTGAATAAATCTCTTCTATAATTTCCATGTCCGACCAATACTAAAGAAGTTATAATAAAAAACGAGACAAATTTTTTTTGAAAATTACAGAATTCGAAAAAAAATAATTTCAATGAGTTCTGTTTAAAGTTGTGGGTCGCCCCTTGAGAGTTCTAAACAAATCTCTTTTATAATTACCACGTCCGACCAATATTAAAGAAGTTATAAGCAAAAACGAGGCTAAATTTTTTGAAAATTACAGAATTCGAAAAAAAAAATTCCATGAGTTCTGTTAAGAGTTCTGGGTAGCCCCTCGAGAGTTCTGAACAAATCTCTTTTATAATCTCCATGTCCGACCAATATTAAAGATGTTATAAGCAAAAAGAGGCGCAAATTTGTTGAAAAATTACAGAATTCGAAAAAAAAATAATTTCCATGAGTTCTGTTCAGAGTTCTGGGTAGCCCCTCGAGAGTTCTGAATAAATCTCTTTTATAATCTCCATGTCCGACCAATATTAAAGAAGTTATAAGCAAAAACGAGGCGCAAAATTTAAAAAAATTCCAAAATTTAAAAAAAATAATGTTTTTTTTGAGTTTTGATATGAGTTCTGAGTAGCCCCCGGAGAGTTCTGAACAAATAACCTATACAATTTCTGTGTCAAACCAATATTAAAGTAGTTATAAACAAAAGCGAGGCGCAAATTTTTTTTAAATTTCAGAATTTTCAATTTTGTTTTTCAAAATTTGTTTTTTCCATGAGTTCTGTTAAGAGTTCTGGGTTGCCCCTCGAGAGTTCTGAACAAATCTCTTTTATAACTTCTTTTAAAAAATTTCGAATTCTGTAATTTTCAAAAAATTTGCGCCTCGCTTTTGCTTATAACTACTTTAATATTGGTTTGACACAGGAATTGTATAGGTTATTTGTTCAGAACTCTCCGGGGGCTACTCAGAACTCATATCAAAACTCATAAAAAAACTTTTTTTTTGGAATTCTGTAATTTTTTTTAATTTTGCGCCACGTTTTTGCTTATAACCTCTGTAATATTGGTCGGACATGAAAATTATAAAAGAGATTTGTTCAGAACTCTCGAGGGGCTACCCAGAACTCTTAACAGAACTTACGGAAAAATATATTTTTTTGGAATTCTGTAATTTTCAAAAATTTAGCACCTCGTTTTTGCTTATAACTTCTTTAATATTGGTTTGACAAAGAAATTGTATGGGTTATTTGTTTAGAACTCTTCGGGGGCTACTCAGAACTCTTATCAGAACACTTGTATTTTTTTTTTATCTTCGTCGTATGTTTTTTATAAATAAATTTATAAATATTGATTTTACAAAAATGTCTAATAAGCATTTTTTTGTTTATCTGCCTTAGTACAATCGAAAACCGTTATCAGATTTTTTTTCAATTTTTCAAAAATTACAAAATTGGTATACGCATTATCGATTGAGAACTCTAGAACTCTATATAAAGAACTGGAATATTACATCAGAACTCTTTTTCCTGAAAAAGAGGGGGCTGCGTGAAGTTGGCCCCCAAATTGTTTTTCTCGATTTCTGCCCGAAATTCCCCGGAACTATTGCAATTTTCAAACAAGAACTCTAGAACAATTCGAAATCTTGCCAGAACTCGAAAATTTAAATTTTTCAAAAATTCGGGGGCCAACTTCACAGGACTCAAGCTCGGCGCGTGAATTTTCGTGCGACCGACAAAGTAGATAGCCGATCTATTCCCCGACAAAGCAGAAACATTCAAAACACCGCTCGGCCGCACCGATTTTTTTTCTTTTTCCCTTCGTTACATCGGTGAACTTTTGTCATATCTTTCTAATTTTTAACTTTACAGAAAAATTTTATAAGGATTTTGGAAGACAGAACTCTAAGAGTTCTACCAGGAACTTCAAACAGAACTATTGTGCGGTTGTTTATCTTTACTTCGACGCATCGGTTAAGCTCAATTTTTCGAAAATCTTTTCAACTTTACAGTAAAATTGGGATTTTTACAATTATACGGATTTTAGAGTCCTGTGAAGTTAGCAACCGAATTTGCAAAAATATAATATTACATCGGAGTTCCTGGCAGATATGAAATAGTTCTAGAGTACTTCTTGCAAAATTTCAATAGTACTGCAGAATTTCGCGAAAAAAATGGAAAATACCAGATTTGAGCTAGCAACCACTTTTGAGAAAAACTGTGCGTTTTTTACATATTCCTGTACCTCGACCATTTGATCAATTTTGTAAAAAGTTCTGCAAAGATTGACATTTTGCAAAAAAATTGAATTTTGAAACTTGCAAAAACAGTTCTATTCGCGGATCTGAATAGCAACCTAAGAGTTCTATCGATGATCCCTTTGACATTTTTTGATCAAAACCTTGGTTCAAAAGATATTTTCAATAATAAGGGACCCATGGTTTTGAATGAAAATTTAAAAAAATCGCGCAACAGTTATGTTAGCATTTCCTGAAAGAGCTCCTAGAGTTCTATCGAAAATCCTGATAACATTTTTCTGCAAAGTGAAAAATTAAAAAGATATACAAAAATTAAACTTTTAGAAAAAAAAAATCGCGCAATAGTTCTGTTTGCATTTCCCGGTAGAACTCTTAGGGTTTTATCGAAAATCCTTGTAACATTTTTCTGTGAAGTCAAATATTGGAAAAATGTTCGAAAAAAAGTTCAATAATGAAGTTCGAGTTCAGCAATGAAGTGCAAAAAAAAGTGGCGCAACAGTTCTGTAGCTATAAGCACATATTCTAAATAAAAGTATTTTCTACAAGCTCGGAGTCGTGTGAAGTTGGCCCCCAAATTTTTGAAAAATTAAAATTTTTTTAGTGTTCTGGCAAGATTTCGAATAGTTCTAAAGTTCTTGCCTGAAAATTGCAATAGTTCCGGGGAATTTCGGGCAGAAATCGAGAAAAACAATTTGGGGGCCAACTTCACGCATCCCCCTGTTTTTCAGGAAAAAGAGTTCTGATGTAATATTCCAGTTCTTTATATAGAGTTCTAGAGTTCTCAATCGATAATGCATATAGTTCTACATTTTTTTTTCTTCAAAATTTTGTAATTTTTGAAAAATTAAAAAAAAATCTGATAACGGTTTTCGATTGTGAAAAATGCTTATTAAACATTTTTGTAAAATCAATATTTATAAATTTATTTATAAAAAAACTTTCGACGAAGATAAAAAAAATAAAAAATACAAGGGAGTTCTGATAACCGTTCTGAGTAGCCCCCGAAGAGTTCTAAACAAATAACCAATATACTTTCTTTGTCAAACCAATATTAAAGAAGTTATAAGCAAAACCGAGGCGCAAAATGTTTAAAAATTACAGAATTCCAAAAAAAAATAATTTTCCGTGAGTTCTGTTAAGAGTTCTGGGTAGCTCCTCGAGAGTTCTGAACAAATCTCTTCTATAATTTCCATGTCCGACCAATACTAAAGAAGTTATAATCAAAAACGAGACAAATTTTTTTTGAAAATTACAGAATTCGAAAAAAAAAATTCCATGAGTTCTGTTAAGAGTTCTGGGTAGCCCCTCGAGAGTTCTGAACAAATCTCTTTTATAATCTCCATGTCCGACCAATATTAAAGATGTTATAAGCAAAAAGAGGCGCAAATTTGTTGAAAAATTACAGAATTCGAAAAAAAAATTTTCCATTAGTTCCGACAAGACCAGACAAGACCAGACAAGTCTAAACAGAACCAGACAAGACTAGACTAGGCAAGAGCAGAGAAGGCCAGACACGTCCCGATGAGACCAGACAAGATCAGACCACACCAGACAAGACCAGACCATACCATACAAGACTATATAGCAGTCTATCGACTTCATGAATTCACTGTGGCTTTTTTAAACATAACAAAGAGATTAATAAATATATACACTCTCATTAGAGCGTTGCGTTATCCTAGGTCCCTAGATAAAAGATTTGGGACTCACCCCTGCATCTAGGGCCTTATCGTTAGAAAGATGAATATTAAAAAAAAAACAAAAAATAATTGTAAACTGCGGATAGCCATATACTTGCTTTTTTAATTTTGTTATGCCTAGTCTTGTCTAGTCTTGTCTCCTTTTTGTCTGTATCTAGTCTTGTTTCGTTCTTGTCTTGTCTACGTAGTCTACTTATTAAAATGTACTTGATTTAATGAATTCGCTACAATGCTAACTGAATATACATTTTTACGGTTAGTTAAGCGCATGCGCGTCCGCCTTGTTTAAAAGTCGGGAATATGAAAGTTTCGGGCACATTTTGTCATTTTCACTGATTATACGTCAAAAAAGTGGTGAAAATTTACGCATGCACAGAGTTCTGAACAAATCTCTTTTATAATTACCATGTACCATTTATAATTACCATGTACCGACCAATATCAAAGAAGTTATAAGCAAAAACGAGACGCAAAATTTCTGAAAATTACAGAATTCGAAACAATTTTTTTTTTCATGAGTTCTGTTCAGAGTTCTGGGTAGCCCCTCGAGAGTTCTGAACAAATCTCTTTTATAATCTCCATGTCCGACCAATATTAAAGAAGTTATAAGCAAAAACGAGGCGCAAAATTAAAAAAAATTCCAAAATTCCAAAAAAAAAATAATGTTTTTTTTGAGTTTTGATATGAGTTCTGAGTAGCCCCCGGAGAGTTCTGAACAAATAACCTATACAATTTCTGTGTCAAACTAATATTAAAGTAGTTATAAACAAAAGCGAGGCGCAAATTTTTTTTAAATTTCAGAATTTTCAATTTTGTTTTTCAAAATTTGTTTTTTCCATGAATTCTGTTAAGAGTTCTGGGTTGCCCCTCGAGAGTTCTGAACAAATATCTTTTATAACTTCTTTTAATAAAATTCGAATTCTGAAATTTTCAAAAAATTAGCGCCTCGCTTTTGCTTATAACTACTTTAATATTGGTTTGACACAGGAATTGTATAGGTTATTTGTTCAGAACTCTCCGGGGGCTACTCAGAACTCATATCAAAGCTCATAAAAAACATTTTTTTTTTGGATTCTGTAATTTTTTTAAATTTTGCGCCACCCACGTTTTTGCTTATAACCTCTGTAATATTGGTCGGACATGAAAATTATAAAAGAGATTTGTTCAGAACTCTTGAGGGGCTACCCAGAACTCTTAACAGAACTTACGGAAAAAAATTTTTTTTTGAATTCTGTAATTTTCAAAAATTTAGCACCTCGTTTTTGCTTATAACTTCTTTAATATTGGTTTGACAAAGAAATTGTATGGGTTATTTGTTTAGAAGTCTCCGGGGGCTACTCAGAACTCTTATCAGAACTCTTGTATTTTTTTTTTATCTTCGTCGAAAGTTTTTTATAAATAAATTTATAAATATTGATTTTACAAAAATGTCTAATAAGCATTTTTTTGTTTATCTGCCTTAGTACAATCGAAAACCGTTATCAGATTTTTTTTCAATTTATCAAAAATTACAAAATTTTGAAAAAAAAAAAAAGTGGAACTATACGCATTATCGATTGAGAACTCTAGAATTCTATATAAAGAACTGGAATATTACATCAGAACTCTTTTTCCTGAAAAAGAGTGGGCTGCGTGAAGTTGGCCCCCAAATTGTTTTTCTCGATTTCTGCCCGAAATTCCCCGGAACTATTGCAATTTTCAAACAAGAACTCTAGAACAATTCGAAATCTTGCCAGAACTCAAAAATTTTAATTTTTCAAAAATTCGGGGGCCAACTTTACAGGACTCAAGCTCGGCGCGTGAATTTTCGTGCGACCGACAAAGTATATAGCCGATCTATTCCCCGACAAAGCAGAAACATTCAAAACACCGCTCGGCCGCACCGATTTTTTTTCTTTTGCCCTTCGTTACATCGGTGAACTTTTGTCATATCTTTTTAATTTTTAACTTTACAGAAAAATTTTATAAGGATTTTGGAAGACAGAACTCTAAGAGTTCTACCAGGAACTTCAAACAGAACTATTGTGCGGTTGTTTATCTTTACTTCGACGCATCGGTTAAGCTCAATTTTTCGAAAATCTTTTCAACTTTACAGTAAAATTGGGATTTTACAATTATACGGATTTTCGAGTCCTGTGAAGTTAGCAACCGAATTTGCAAAAATATAATATACCATCGGAGTTCTTGGCAGATATGAAATAGTTCTTGAGTACTTTGTGCAAAATTTCAATAGTTCTGCAGAATTTCGCGAAAAAAATGGAAAATACCAAAATTGAGCTAGCAACCACTTTTGAGAAAAACTGTGCGTTTTTTACATATTCCTGTACCTCGACCATTTGATCAATTTTGTAAAAAGTTCTGCAAAAATTGACGTTTTGCAAAAAAAATTGAATTTTGAAACTTGCAAAAACAGTTCTATTCGCGTATCTGAATAGCACCCTAAGAGTTCTATAAATGATCCCTTTGTCATTTTTTGATAAAAACCTTAGTTCAAAAGATATTTGCAACAATAAGGGACCCGTTATTTTGAATGAAAATTTAAAGAAATCGCGGAACAGTTCTGTTTGCAGTTCCCGATAGAACTCTTAGGGTTCTATCGAAAATCCTTATATATTTTTTTCTGTAAAGTTAAAAATTAGGAAGATTTGCGAAAAATTAGACTTCACCAATGCGTCGAAGTGAAGATGAAAAAAAATCGCGCGACAGTTCTGTTTGTAGTTCCCAGTAGAACTCTTAGAGTTCTATCGAAAATCCTTATAACATTTTTCTGTAAAATTGAAAATTTTGCGAAAAATTGGACTTTACCGACGCGACGAAGGGCAGAGAAAAAAATCGCGCAAGAGTTCTGTTTGCAGATCCCGGTAGAACTCTTAGAGTTCTATGGAAAGTCCTTACAAGATTTTTCTGTAAAATTAAAAATTAGAAAGAAATGCGAGAATTTCGACTTCCCCGATGTAACGAAATGAAGAGAAAAAAATCGCACAACAGTTATGTTTGCAGTTCCCGGTAGAACTCTTAGAGTTCTATCGAAAATCCTTATAACATTTTTCTTCAAAGTTAAAAATTCGAAAGATATGCGAAAAATTAGACTTCACCGATGCGACGAAGCAAAGAGAAAATAATCGCGCAATAGTTATGTTTCCAGTTCCTGGTAGAACTCTTAGAGTTCTATCGAAAATCCTTATAACATTTTTCTCCAAAGTTAAAAATTCGAGAGATATGGGAAAATTTTTCACTTCAATGGTGAATTCGAAATTCAATCCTGAATCACATTAGACATCGGTGAAGTCTAATTTTCCCATATCTTTCGAATTTTTGATTGTTATAAGAATTTTTGATAGAACTCTAAGAGTTCTACCAGGAACTGCAAACAGAACTATTGCGCGATTTTTTTCTCTTCACTTCGTCGCGTCGGTAAAGTCCAATTTTTTATAAAATTTTCTATTTTTAATTTTATAGAAGAATGTTATAAGGATTTTCGATAGAACTCTAAGAGTTCTACAGGGAACTGCAAACAGACCTGTTGTGTGATTTTTCTCTTTGCTTCGTCGCAACGGTGAAGTCTAATTTTTCGCGTATCTTTCGAATTTTTAACTTTGAAGAAAAATGTTATAAGGATTTTTGATAGAACTCTAAGAGTTCTACCAGGAACTGCAAACAGAACTATTGCGCGATTTTTTTCTCTTCACTTCGTCGCGTCGGTAAAAGTCTATTTTTCGCAAAATTTTCTATTTTTAATTTTACAGAAAAATGTTATAAGGATTTTCGATAGAACTCTAAGAGTTCTACTGGGAACTACAAACAGAACTGTCGCGCGATTTTTTTTCATCTTCACTTCGTCGCATTGGTGAAGTCTAATTTTTCGCAAATCTTTCTAATTTTTAACTTTACAAAAAAAATATATAAGGATTTTCGATAGAACTCTAAGAGTTCTATCGGTACTGCAAAGAGAACTGTTCTGCGATTTTTTTAAATTTTCATTCAAAATAACGGGTCTCTTATTATTGCAAATATCTTTTGAACTAAGGTTTTTATCAAAAAATGACAAAGGGATCTTTGATAGAACTCTTAGGGTGCTATTCAGATCCGCGTATAGAACTGTTTGTGCAAGTTTCAAAATTCAATTTTTTTTGCAAAATGTCAATTTTTGCAGAACTTTTTGCAATATTGATCAAGTACTCCAGAACTATGGTTGAGGTACAGGAATATTTAAAAAACGCACAGTTTTTCTTAAAAGTGGTTGCTAGCTCAATTTTGGTATTTTCCATTTTTTTCGCGAAATTCTGCAGAACTATTGAAATTTTGCACAAAGTACTCTATAACTATTTCATATCTGTCTATTATATAACTCTACTTATATAACTATTTCTTAACTCCGATGTAATATTATATTTTTGCAAATTCGGTTGCTAACTCCACAGGACTGGATTTTCGATAGAACTCTAAGAATTCTACCGAAAACTGCAAACAACTATTGCGCGAAGTTTTGCACAAAGTACTCTAGGACTATTTGATATCTACCAGGAACTCCGATGTAATGTTATATTTTTGCAAATTCGGTGGCTAACTTCATTGGACCATATATTAATATTAAATGTTAAAATCTTATTATTAATATTATACTACCTAATTTTAAACCAATTTCACTTTGTTTCAAATGGCATCGGCTTATTTCTATTATGAGGAGTTTAGTAGGAGCTCACTGTCCTACTGCAGCACGGCGCATGACGAGGCGCATTATGATCTCATGCGGGTGTAGTGGGGAGCTAATGTGGCCGTAATGCGAATATAATGTGAACGTAATGCAGGGAATGCAAGGGAAATTCAATGAATGCAAGAGTACTATGAGTACTGTGGTGTAATACTTACGTAATGCTAAGGAATACAAAGTAATGTGCGGCTATATATTAACATGCAAGATTTCGAGAGTGGATAGCCGCTCGGGTAGGCCGTAGTGTATCGGTGATAGTACCCTGCTGGTATAGATGGTCCGAAGCGAGAATCGACTTAGATTTGGATCAGAACGTCCAAGAAGCACCACTTAGCGTGAAGATCGAGCTCTTCGTCTTACAACTTTAAAGGACAGATTAACAACGTCGCGGGCATTGTGAAATGACTGGTTGGCTTTAAATGGCCAAAGAGTATCCATGGCTACTGTTTACAGAAGAATTTTTTGGTATTAGATCCTAGCGTCCAGAATTGTGTCTACCTCTTATTCCGCAGCGCCGCAGAGCAAAACTTAATTGCTGCAGGGAAAGACAACATTGGACCCATGTATGATAAAACATAATAACATTATCTTCCGCGATGAGTCTCGGCTCTGTTTATGGGCTCATGACGTCCAGAAGAGTTAGACGTTGAAGCGGTGAACGCAGAATTTTACAATTTGCTGTTGAAAGGCATGCGGCCCTTCCACAGGTAGTTATGGTTTAGACGGCGAAAGCGTATGGTAGTCGGTCTCCTCTAGTTTTTTTAGAAGGAAGTCTTAACGCGGTTCGGTATGTTGACAACATTTTACAGTCAGTGTTAATGCACTATGTAAATGCCTTGCGGAACCCAATTTTTCAGCAAGATAACGCTCGGCCTCACACATCGGCCATTACAAGATAGTTTTCTGATAGTGACAAAGTCAATTTTTTACCTTGGCTATCTCGTTCTCCAGATCTATCGCCGATAGAACATGTTTAGGATATGATAGGTATTAGAATAAGTAACTTACGGCGCGAGTGGTGTAGTGGTGACGCTCGTGGCCTCATGTTAGAGTGCTAACTGACAAGTATAGAGGTCCCGAGTTCTATCCCCAGTGCCGGCCGCATTTGTTCCAGAAGGCAAATGTGAAAAATGGTAATTAACGCAATTTACAATAACAACAGGTTTCTGGGCCTAAGTGAATGTGAATGCAGAATACAATAGGCTACCAATAGGCCGCAGGGTTCGAAGGGTCGGCAAACCTGGTATTCACATCGAACCAAACTTAAAAAAAAAATACTGCGCCCCGCTAACACTGTAATGGAACTTAGAGTTCAAATTAACGAAGTTTGGAGTGAAATACCCCAAGTCGATATGGATAGCCTGATTTCTAGCATGCCTGACGTGTTAATCCAACACATCATTAATTTTTATTCATTTGTCTTTTTGTTTTTCAAGTTGATTTTTTGTCATCGATGAAATTCATTTATATGATCAAAATCTGTAAATTTCATTAAAATCGTCCAATAAATACTTTTTCACCCATGCACAATAGTACTATTTTGGTGCATATTTTTTAGTGCGATAAATTGTCAATATTAGTTGTATTTTACATAACTTGAATAACGCACGCAAATATTCAATATCGCTAGGTTACATACAAAAAACAAATAAATAAAACGAATACAATCAAGACCTCGGTATTAAAAAAGTGACGTGATGTGTCAGAATTTTTTTTCATAACAAAATAAAAATTAAAGAAAAGGTTTGAAAATGAGTGCAAATTCTGTGATACTGGAGACTGAGGAGAGTTGTTATGTCGAATCCACACCACCGGAGACAATTAAAAATGCAAATTCTTCAATTTTTATTAATTTTTTAGGGTTCCGTACCGAAAACGTAACCCTTATAGGATCACTTTCTTGTCCGTATGTCTGTCTGTCTGTCTGTCTGCCCGTCTATCTGTCTGTCTGTCTGTCTGCCTGTCTGTCTGCCTGTCCGTCTGTCCGTCTGTCCGTCTGTCCGTCTGTCCGTCCGTCCGTCCGTCAGTCTGTCTGTCAAGACCATTTTTCTCAGGAACGCGGAGAGGTAACAAGTTGAAATTTGTATCAAATGCTCGGGTCTGCGGTCTCTTTCAGCTGTGAAAAAATCAAACTTGTTAGTCAACGCGAGCAAAAGATATGACCGTTTATATCTCATATTTTGCGATTTCGCAAGGGAATAAATGTGTTGCGTGGTATTGTCAGGCACCAGAAGCATATGGGTTGCATACAGTTAGGCCCTCCTAAAGATACGTTACTTACAAGTTTGTACGGAACCCTCGGTGCGCGAGTCACAACTCGCACTTGGCCGTTTTTTTTTTTTTTTTGGATGGCACCTGAATCCCAAACTTGTAAGATACCTCCCCTCGCATGAGTGGTAAAAAATATTGTGTGTAACACCGGCGAAATTGTCAATTTCACTCTCGAGCGAATGCGCGCCCTGCCCTCACTTCGTTCGTGCGCACATTTTCGCTCTCGAGTAATATTGACAACCTTTCGCCCAAGTTACAAAGTCTACTATAGTGTTCTGTTTTTTTTAAGGCAGTAAAATTGTTTTTTTAAAGGCAACATTCGGCCATAATTCGGAAGGCCACATTATACCCGAATTGATATTTTGGCGTGTCTCACTGTATCCCTAGTCGGGGTCTTGTATCTTATACTATACATTTTATTCTCATTAAGCTATGGTTTAGTCTTGTCTAGTCTTGCCTAATCTAGTCTTGTTTGTTACTCTATCTGTAGAGATTAATCAATTTGTTTATATATCGAGATTTATCAATATTATTAACTTACTGATAGCTTTTTGGTAAGTCATGCTTGGTGCACTTGTAAAACTAGTCCACACACACTGTTTCCTTCTCTCCTTTCCGGTTTCTTGTTCGGCGAACTTCTTTCCTGCGAGACGTTTCGTGTTGATAAATCGAATTAGTTTTCGCAGCACGTGCTCGTTGTTTGTTGTTTGTTTGTTGTGCGAACGCACGGGTTACATAACTGTCGGTGCGGTCTGGCCGGGTCTTATATATACAAACGTGCACCTGCAATCGCCGGCGGGAGGCACCACGGACAGACGGATTTTCGGTCTCGTGTGAAAGTCCTCTATTAATTACGTCCAATAAACGGTTTTTGTTTCAAGTCATTTTGAAACTTTGTTTTGTAATTTGTTGCATTAAATTCTGTGATTCATTTTTTGGAATTATTATGCACGACTAGTCCTAGTTCCTAAGATTAGTCCTTGTAGATACGATGTTCCTAAGGACAAGAGAGATTTAACCCTAGACGGGTACACCTTATTTTATTTATATTTCATATATATTACACGAAATTATATTATATGTAAACCAAGGTCATTGCAAAGATGTAATATCACACAATCTATTTTGTTTTAATATCACAAAATAGACAATTTATAGACGGAGCTATAGGTTTAACTTGAAGCATTTGAGATGTGGCTCTACAGGAGAATGCTTAGAGTGCCAAGGACACTGTTGTGAGGCTGCCACCAATATTGTGAGGCTGCCACCAATGTTGTGAAGGGGGTTATGGTGTGAACCACCACCGACTTCAATGTTGAGAGGGAAGGACTGCTGGCCAACAATTCTTCGGACTCTGAGATATATCTAAATATCTCGGGATCTTGTAATGTAATGTTCACCGGGATTCGCAAGGCACGTAGTTTGTCGAATAATAGTCGAGTTGGTTTTAACAATTTATTTAAACAATAATACAAAGAAATAACTTAAGACTTAAGAACTTAATAGCTTACCACTCTTTTCTCTCTTACTTCTTACTTGTTACTGGGGAATGGTATTTGTACCATTCCTAGTATAATATATCTGCAAGAGGAGTTAAATCATCCCTCTAATTCAAATAAGGGGAAGATTGAATTTTCTTGGCTCCGCCCATAAACCATCGAGGCTTAAATTCTCTAAATCCCTGAAAATGTCTGGTCCTCTGGTTAATCTCTATAAGGTTTTTATAAGCCTTCGCTCATTTATTCAAAACGCATTTATTCATTTGCACTGCATTTATTCAAAACGTGGGACAAAGGGCACGTTTTGGAATGTGCGCTAATGGCACACATGTCCAGTCCTGGTTTTTATTACAACAACATATACACTCATAAACAATAACATTCTCCATGAAGAAAGGAAAAGAAATCCCGAAAACAGTATAATGCAGGAAACTACAATATTTAGGTCACGTAATGAGGAATGGATACAGGTATAAACTGCTGCAGAACATTCTTGAAGGAAAGATTCCTAGTAGACAAGGAGGAGGAAGAGGAAGCACATCTTGGCTTGGAAACTTAAGAACATGGACTTCACACACGAAGAACTATTCAGAACATCCAAAACTGACATATCTATGATGTTCACCAACATCCGGAACGGATAGGCACAAAAAGAAGAAGAATAAGTTTAACGAGTGAAGAAAAAAATATCACAGTAGTGATATTTTCGGAAGTCATAAAAATCACAGTATTAACTAATTTAGAACTTCCAGGAAATGTGAAGCTGCTTTAGGGGATGACTACCCTTTTCTTTTTTGTCAGAGGGGGAGGTGAAATGCATTATTACACGCATTTCTCTGTGTTGTGTGAGGCTCTCTGTCCAAGTTCTTATTGGCCAGCATACCCTCTAATAACCCTCCGCCTGGCGCCACTCGGTATCATTTAACAAATGTGGTATGGTTGCAATGCTGCCACCAATGTTATGCTTGCGATGGTAGGTGAACCACCGCTGTTACCAATGTTATGGTTGCGATCGCTTCTACCAATGTTATGGTTGCGATGGTAGGTGAACCACCGCTGTTACCAATGTTATGGTTGCGATCGCTGTTTCTAATGTTATGGTTGCGATGGTAGGTGTACCACCGCTGTTACCAATGTTATGGTTGCGATCGCTGTTACCAATGTTATGGTTGCGATGGTAGGTGAACCACCGCTGTTACCAATGTTATGTTTGCGATGCTGTCACCATTTGTTCGTTGGATTCTGGGAGATTGGGCGCTTGCTCGCGGCCTTTAGCTGTTGACGATCTTCCAGCAAGGGGAGTGAGTTGGTTTTAAGATTCCAACTCACCAGTTGAGTTTCCTTTTTGGTATTTTATATACTGATTACGGATTGTCTCTTCATGACAGACTTTTCATGACTGACTTTTCATGACTGACCCTTCTTGACTGACTTGGTGTGACGGACTTTATGGTATTTATACTAGGAAGTCGGGAAAGGGGTTGTCGTTAGTAGGGAAAGATAGTTGTTTCTAAAACCACCTCCGCCTCTGACCTCCAGTGACCTTTCACCTTGACCTTGACCCCGACATTGACCCTGGCCTTTGGTACTGACCCTGATCTTTGGTCCTGACCTCTGACCCTGACCTTTGACCTCTGACCACTGACCTCTGATCTTTACCCACACTTTTGGATCTGCGCATGCGTGAGATTTAAAGATGTACAACTGCTAACGTATTTTTTGCTTATCAGCTACATGGAGCGTGGGACTAATAAATTTTTCCGGTCTAATTAATTTCTTAAAAATTGTGTGTTTATTTTAATACACATATTAAGATTTTGATTTACTGCTAGTCGGTTAGGCGCGACCGGACGTCTAGTGCTGATAACAACCCCCTGTTATCTTATCAGCGGCGCGCGAGCGTAGAAATAATAAATTATGAAACGCGGTCTAATCAATTTCTTGGAATTGTTTAATTTAATAAACATATTTAATAAACACGGGAGGTTAGGAATGGAGCGCGCTTCATTCCTAACCCCCCGTAACCTAACCTAATGCTAACCTAACCGAATGCTAACCCAACTAACCCAATGAGATTAAATCTGATTAAAGCTGATAAAAGCTGACTAAAAATAGACCTCACACCCTCTTTAGCGTGGGGCACCAAAGACCTCACACCCTGTTTAGCGTGGGGTTACATAGACCTCACACCATGTTTAGTGTCAGATTACATAGACCTCAAACCCTGTTTAGCGTGGGGTTACATAGAGCTCACACCCTGTTTAGCGTGGGGTTACATAGACCTCACACCCTGTTTAGCGTGGGGTTACATAGATCTCACACCATGTTTAGCGTCGGCTTACATAGACCTCGCACCCTGTTTAGCGTAGGGTTACATAGACCTCACACCCCGTTTAGCGTGGGGTTACATAGACCTCACACCCTGTTTAGCGTGGGGTTACATAGACCTCACACCCTGTTTAGCGTGGGATTACATAGACCTCACTCCCTGTTTAGCGTGATGAAAAATGGATGCAAGTAGATGAAAAGTGGATGCCAGAAAATTGAACGCTTTGGTATTTATATAAATGAAAAAAAATAATACTATCTGGGTCACAGACAAGTTTAAGAAATTTCGCTTAAAAATCGGAAATTATTCGGATAAATATCACAGGAAATATGTGGTCTGTCTAGTCTTGTCCGTTCTTGTTTGGCCTTGTTCGGTACTGTGCGATCTTGTTCGATCTAATACCAATAATCTCATTTGAATCAATCCGTAATATGCTTACAATCAATTATGTATGCATACACGATTCACCGCTACCCACCTGCAACTTATTGTCAATTTTCCCCAATTGTCTGCCTAATCTAGTCTGTCTAGTCTCGTCCCTCTATTCTTGCCTGGTGTTATCAGCACTAGACGTACGGTCGCGCCTAATCGACTACCGATAAATCAAAATCTTGATAAGTTTATTATTAATTAAAGTAAAGGCAAAACAATCCTAAGAAATTGATTAGACCACGTTTCATAATTTATTATTTCTCAACTCGCGTGCAGCTGATAAGATAATAGGGAATTGTTATGTCTGCCAAACATACGACAACGCTTAACCGACTACTGATAAATCAAAATCTTAATATGTTTATTAAATTAAACGCAAAACAATCTCTTATATATTTTAGATCAGTCTTATCTAGTCTCGTGTATTTAGACTAGTCTGTCTAGTCTCATGTATCTAGCCTTGTCTGTCTAGTCCCATGTATCTAGCCTCGTCAATTTTGGGACGATATAGAGCCACGGAAAATAGTCTCATGTATCTAGCTCCGTCTGTCTAGTCCTATGTATCTAGCCTCGTCTATCTTGTCTCGTCTGTCTAGTTTCATGCTAATACCTCGTTTATAAACTACACACCTCATTTGCCCCACCGGCATCTAATTTTGAATTTTCCCGCCTCGCGTCTATTTTTTTTAATTTTCCCGCGCATCCGGTAGTTCCGGAAATGGAGGCCGGAAGTTGAAACCGGAAGCCGAAACCGGAAGTGGGCATCCGGCTACGCCCAACCGATTACCGATAAATCAAAATCTTAAAATGTTTATAAGATTAAACAATCCCAAGAAATTGATTAGACCGCGTTTCATAATTTATTATTTCTACGCTCGCGCACCGCTGATAAGATAACAGGGGGTTGTTATCAGCACTAGACGTCCGGTCACGCCTAACCGAATACCAGTAAATCAAAATCTTAATATGTGTATTAAAATAAATACACAATTTCTAAGAAAATAATTAGAAAATTCGAAAGTTGAAACTGGAAGTTGAAACCGGAAGTGGGCATCCGGCTATGCCCAACCGATTACCGATAAATCAAAATCTTAATATTTTTATAAGACTAAACAATCCCAGGAAATTGATTACACCGCGTTTCATAATTTATTATTTCTGCGCTCGCGCACCGCTGATAAGATAACAGGGTGTTGTTATCAGCACTAGAAGTCCGGTCACGCCTAACCGAATACCAGTAAATCAAAATCTTAATATGTGTAGTAAAATAAACACACAATTTCTAAGAAAATAATTATACCGGCAAGATTTATTAGTCCCACGCTGCATGTAGCGGATAAGCAAAAAATCCGTTAGCAGTTATACATCTTCAAATCTCACGCATGCGCAGGTCCAAAAGTGTGGGTCAAGATCAAAGGTCAGGTCCAAAAGGTCAGGTCAGGGTCAATGCATGGTTCAAGGTCAAAGGTGACTAGAAGTCAGAGGCGGAGGTGGTTTTAGAAACAACTATCTTTCCCTACTGTCGTTATCTTGTTATTGTGTTTCGAATGTTATTTGGATGTGGTTTCAGTTAATGGCCTTTTTCAAACAAGGCCGAGAAGGGACTTTGGAAGTCGTTAAAGTATCTAAACAATGTTAATTGTTTAGTTGCTTTCCAAAATCCTCCACACTGCTGATATTATAATGGGTTTTAGATAAATATGATATCTACACAGTAAATATCATAACACATGCTTCAAGTGGGTCCTCCCTCATCTTGCGCCTAAGTCAGGTCTCCTTCCCTTACTATTAGAAGACGTCGTTGGGTTGTCGCAACTTACTGCTGCCGCCCGGCTATTGCTTGATGTTTAGGTTGCACTCAGCTTTCTGTCTACTCTTGTCCTTCTCTTTGCAGTGGAAAATGTCGTATATGGCTTTGTGGATGCTGTTCAAATTGCTTTCCGATTTTAACATGAACTCTATTGTGTTCCGTGGCTCTATATCGTTTGGGAAATACTTTCTCATAGCGTTGTACCTGTTATAAATGGTCGTAAATGGTATGCCGCACGATATCGATTCGGAGCCGAATTATGAATATGATGCTGATAGAGAATTTATTTTGGGCAAGGACAATGAAACTTCTTGGTGCACAACTGATTTTTGTCCACCCACTAGTAGAGTAAGTTCGAGAAACATTATAAAGACATTTCCAGGTCCTAAAGGAACAGCGAAAAACATTGCAACAGAGATCGATGCATTTTTGCAGATTATCTCAAATAATATGATTGATCAGATTCTATATTTCACAAATTTGTACATAACCGGAGAGGTAAACAGAAATAACTACAAAAGGGAACGGGATTGTAAGCTTACTACTTGAAATGAACTGAACTGAATGAACAAAATGTGTGCTTTGATTGGGTTGCTGTTTATAATTGGAGCAAAACGTGCAAATCATTGTAATGTTGAAGAAATCTGGAGAAATGATGGCACTGGGATGATGGCAGCTCGGGCTTGCATGTGTTAAATATTTTTGTTCTTCTAAGAGAAATAAGGATCGACGACAAAGTAACACGTCCATCCCGTCAAAAAGAAGATAAGCTGGCAGCAATTAGGACGTTTTTCGATTCTTTCGCCCAAAATTGTCAAAATTCTTACAATCAGCGAATTTGTCACCATTGATGAAGAGCTAGTTCCGCTTAGAGGCAGGTGTAGCTTCATACAGTATATGCCGGCAAAACCGACAAAATATGGTTTGAAATTGTATTCGTTGGCTGACATTCGTTGGCAAAAACATTTATACGTCTGCTAAGTTCAATAGCAGACGTATAAATGTAATATTGTGGAAAACAGCCACCATGGCCCTATGCAAAAAGTAACTCACCGTTCAATATTGTACATAGGTTAACTTCAAATAAAAAAGGCACAAACCGAAACCTCCCTACGGATAACTGGTATACCAATCAACCAGTCAATGCTCGAAAACAAAATTACTTGTCTGGGAACTATTAGAAAGAATAAAAATTAAATACCTACCTCATTTTTGCCACGCAAGAGTAGACCAGTCGGAACGACTTTATTTGCATACCAACATGAAATGCTGATATTGTCATACTTGTCGAAGAAAGATAAAGCAGTTCTATTATTATCATCTCTGCATGACAAATTTATTGATTCGGTAACTGGGAAACCTGATCCAATATTGGATTATATTGTAATAAAAGGAGAGGTATCGATAAGATACCATAGGTAGGATAGGTAAAACTGATCAGATGGAATCTACGTACTCCGTTTCTCGAAAGACAAGAAGATGGACAATGTGCGTTTTCTTCACATCACACAAAATAGCTGGGATAAACGCAAAAGTAATTTTCAAAGGAAATCTAAACAACCCGTTATTGCAGAGGAGAACTTTCCTGTATAATTTAGCATTTCAGCTCATGAAGCCCCATTATACTGAATGAGCAGAAATGTATTATCTGCCGAGAGATATACAACTGCATCTGTCCTCTTCGCCGCAATAGCTGAAAATGATTTCGCTGCTTTTTACCCTTCTCGAGAAAATCGAAAAAACCGCAAAGGCACAAATTTTTCGATCGAAATGAAAAATTTTTATTGAAAATTTTTTTGGAAATTTTTTTCGTGATTTTTTTTTGGTTACCCGAAGGAAATCGAAGTGCTGAAAACGGTTTTCCAGTTTATTTCGCTCTAAAGTTACAAGTAAACAAGTTTTATATATTTTCTCGTTTTACACCATCTCGCATTTCCGACTGATTTCTCGCTGTCATAACTTATGAACGGCTGACCACAGAGACTTCTAGACTTCACCAATCGATTTAACGTCCCAAAATTAGTCGGAAGACGTATATAATATTTCATTGGAAGCTTTCAGTTAAGAAATACCATCGACACGGGGAGTCTATACCGCGGAAAAGACGAAATGCGAGAGAATCGCATTTATCAAAATTGTTATTTTTTGAGTTACAGCAAAATTTAGAAACGTTTCTGAAAGCATTTTTGCTGCTGATTACAGATATTCAAATTATATTTCGCTAGCTCTTTCCTTTCACTATCGCCCGCAAGAATTGAAGACATTTTTAAGAATTTTCGGCGCTCGTGTAGAGATCTCGGCAAGTCGTGAATTTCATGCGGACAATCTTAGTATGTTACCAGGAAATTGGCCTTCTGAAAACGATGCCTCAATCGTTTTGGATTATCTGCAACCGTTTCCGGGACATCTAGTTAGCAAATAGAGAATCTGCTAAATTTCAGTTTAAATTTCTTGACAAATTATTAAATCTTTGCGGACAATTTACACATCGAATTTTTGGTATTGTCGTGTAGTTTCCGTGTGCCGAAAATGATTTCGATGCTTTTTACCGTTCTGGAGAAAATCGAGAAAAACCGAAATGGCACATATTTTTCGATCGAAATGATAAAAAAATTTGATTGGAAATTTTTTTCGTGATTTTTTTTTGGTTACCTGAAAGAAATCGAAGTGCTGAATACAGTTTTCCAGTTTATTTCGCTGTAAAGTTACAAATAAACAAGTTTTATATATTTTTTCGCTGTACACCATCTCGCATTTACGTCAAATTTCACGCTGTCATAATTTTGGAACGGCTCAATACAGAGTCTTCTAGTCTTCACCAATCGATTCAGCGTCCCAAAAATAGTCGGAAAAGTTATATAATACTCCCTAGAAAGCATTCAGTTATGAAATACCATCGACACGGAGAGTCTAGACCGCGGAAACGACGAAATACAAAAAATCGATTTTGTCAAAATCGTTATTTTTTGAATCACAGCAAAATTTAAAAATGTGTCGGAAAGCATTTTTGCTGCTGATTACAGATCTGCCAATTATATTTCGCTAGCTCTGTCCTTTCACTATCGCACGCAAGAATTGAAGAAATTTTACAGAAATTTCAGCGCTCGAGTAGAGATCTCGGCAAGTCGTGAATTTCATGCATACAATCTTAGTGTATTAATAGGAAAATGGCCTTCTGAAAACGATGCCGCAATCCGTTTTTGATTATCTGCAACCGTTTCCGAGATATATAGTTAGCAAATCAAAAATCGGGTAAATTTCAGTTTGAAATTTCTTGACGAATTATTAAATCTTCTCGGACAATTTACACATCTTATTGTTCGTATTGTCGTGTAGTTTCCGTGTGCCGAAAATGATTTTGATGTTTTTTACCGTTCTGGAGAAAATCGAAAAAAACCGGAAAGGCACATATTTTTCGATCGAAATGATGAAAATTTTTTATTGAAATTTTTTTTTGAATTTTTTTGGAAATTTTTTTCGTGTTTTTTTTTGTTACCTGAAGGAAATCGAAGTGCTGAATATGGTTTTCCAGGTTATTTCGCCGTAAAGTTACAAATGAACAAGTTTTATATATTTTTTCGCTGTTCACCATCACGCAGTTACGACAGATTTCACGCTGTCATAACTTTTGAACGGCTCACCACAGAGTTTTCTAGTCTTCACCAATCGATTCAGCGTCCCAAAATTAGTCGGAATACGTATATAATATTTCGTAGGAAGCTTTCAGTTAAGAAATACCAACGACACGGGGAGTCTTGACCCCGGAAACGACGAAATGCAATAAAATCAATTTTAAAAAAATTGCTATTTTTTGAGTTACAGCAAAATTTAAAAACGTTTCTGAAAGCATTTTTGCTACTGATTACAGATATGTAAATTATATTTCGCTAGCTCTTTCCTTTCACTATCGCCCGCAAGAATTGAAGAAATTTTTCAGAAATTTCGGCGCTCGAGTAGAGATCTCGGGAAGTCGTGAATTTCATGCGGACAATCTTAGTGTTTTGAAAGGAAAATGACCTCCTGAAAACGATGCCCCAATCCGTTTCTGATTATCTTCAACCGTTTCCGAGACATCTAGTTAGCAAATCGGGAATCGGATAAATTTCAGTTTGAAATTTCTAGACGAATTATTAAATCTTTGCGGACAATTTACACATCGAATTATTCGTATTGTCGTGTAGTTTCCGTGTGTCTAAACTGATTTTGATGCTTTTTACCCTTCTGGAGAAAATCGAAAAAAACCGAAAAGGCACATATTTTTCGATCGAAATGATGAAAAAATTTTATTGAAATTTTTTGTTGTAAACTTTTTTCGTGATTTTTTTTTTGGTTACCTGAAGGAAATCGAAGTGCTGAATACGGTTTTCCAGTTTATTTCGCTGTAAAGTTACAAATGAACAAGTTTTATATATTTTTTCGCTGTACACCATCTCGCATTTACGACAGATTTCACGCTGTCATAACTTTTGAACGGCTCAATACAGAGTTTTCTAGTCGCCAATCGATTCAGCGTCCCAAAATTGGTCGAAAGAAATATATATAATATTCCCTAGGAAGTTTTTAATTAACGCATTGACTGCCACGTCTATATGGGCGACACCACTTTGATCACTGATCACTGTGCGCTCCGTCACCCATATATGTGCGACAAGTTGTATTTCAGTTAAAGCCATGTCGGACAAATATGGTGGACACTCATGCTATTTTACTGTAGTGTTTTAAAGCGTGGCCTCTGGCGAAACTTTTGGTATATTGGTTTTGGCCCTGCTTAAAAAATAAGAGAAAGAACAACAATTTAATTATTTTAGTAATTTATTTTCTCAAACTATAATATAGTTACAAATGTAACTTTTAAAACATAAAGTATACGTCAAAAATTAAGTTAATTAGATTTGTGTTGGTTTCCAAAGCACTCTAAACACATAAATGGAACATGATTGCAATTAGGGCAATATGTATATACTTTTTTCCCTTTTTTTAGCAGCAATTCTTCCTTTAATTTTCTTATTCTTGCATAACACAAAGTTTGGGTTTGACGTGTTTTAATATTTTTGTAAATTTAGCAAGCATTATGTTATTTCTTCTCGAGTTCAGTTCAGTTCTTCAGTTCAGCGTATTTGTTTGTTTCCACTACGATAATATTTATAATTTCATCATCAACAATTAATGAAAACGCATCAAATGGAGTAATATCTTCAGCCACATCGTGATCATGGTGATCGCCAAATCTATTTGTAAACCTGAGTTGCCAGTAAAAGTTTTATGACGACCGTCGTACTCTGTCCATTTAACAATCTCCGGAACCTCTGAAGACTGACTATCTAACTCTTCACTTTCCTCTTGTAGTTGTAGATCCTGAATTACTTCTTCAATATTTTCAACTACTTCATCATCTTCTTCATTTTCTGATGTATTTGGAGAAGGATTATATCCAGGGTCTTTTATAGAATCATCTGAACTGAAATCTGCACATTATTCATCTTTATCACTTAAAAATTCATCACTTTCTAATATTATTCGCAAATCATCATCGCTTAAATATTTTCTTTTAGCCATTTTCTAGTGCACTTTTCGCTAGACAACTTTACAAATAAAACTGAAGCAACTGTCACAAATTTACAGCTAATAAAAGAGAAACATATCGTAACATATCGTCACACATATATGGTCGACATGGCTCTACAGGAAACAATATAACACGGAAGGCCACCACATATGAGTGACATACAACAAAATTAATATCTACGTTTCTAAGAACAAAAAAATTAGATTTTAATGCTTTTTACCGTTCTGGAGAAAATCGAAAAAAATGAAAAGGCACATATTTTTCGATCGAAATGATGAAAAATTTTTATTTAAATTTTTTTTTGAATTTTTTTTCGTGATTTTTTTTTGGTTACCTGAAGGCAATCGAAGTGCTGAATACGGTTTTTCAGTTTATTTCGCTGTAAAGTTACAAATAAACAAGTTTTATATATTTTTCTCTGTACACAATCTCGCATTTACAATAGATTTCACGCTATCATAACTTTTGAACGGCTCACCACAGAGTCTTCCAGTCTTCAGCAATCGATTCAGCGTCCCAAAATTAGTCTGAAATTGTATATAATATTTCATAGGAAGCTTCCAGATAAGAAATACCATTAACATCGGGAGTCTATACCGCGGAAACGACGAAATGCGAGAAAACGATTTTGTGAAAATCGTTATTTTGTGAGTTACAGCAAAATTTAAAACTATTTGTGAAAGCATTTTTGCTGCTGATTACAGATATGTAAATTATATTTCGCTAGCTCTTTCCGTTCACTATTGCCTGCAAGAATTTAAGAAATGTTTAAGAAATTTCGGCGCTCGAGCAGAGATCTCGGCAAATCGTGAATTTCATGCGGACAATCTTACTGTATTACTAGGAAAATGGCCTACTGAAAACGATGCCGCTATCCATTTTTGATTATCTGCAACCGTTTCCGAGACATCTAGTTGGCAAATCGAGAATCGGGTAAATTTCAGTTTGAAATTACTTGACGAGTTATTAAATTTTTGCGGACAATTTACATATAGAATTGTTCGTATTGCCGTGTAGCTTCCGTGTGCCTAAAATGATTTGGATGCGTTTTACCGTTCTTAAGAAAATCGAAAAAAACCGAAAAGGCACATATTTTTCGATCGAGATGATGAGAAATTTTTATTGAAATTTTTTTGGAAATATTTTTTGCGGGATTTTTTTTGGTTACCTTAAGGCAATCGAAGTGCTGAATACGGTTTTCCAGTTTATTTCGCTGTAAAGTTACAAATAAACAAGTTTTATATATTTTTCGCTGTACACCATCTCGCATTTACAACAGATTTCACGCTATCATAACTTTTGAACGGCTCACCACAGAGTCTTCCAGTCTTCAGCAATCGATTCAGCGTCCCAAAATTAGTCTGAATTTGTATATAATATTTCATAGGAAGCTTCCAGTTAAGAAATACCATTAACACGGGGAGTCCATACCGCGGAAACGACGAAATGCGAGAAAACGATTTTGTGAAAATCGTTATTTTGTGAGTTACAGCAAAATTTAAAACTATTTCTGAAAGCATTTTTGCTGCTGATTACAGATATGTAAATTATATTTCGCTAGCTCTTTCCTTTCACTATCGCCTGCAAGAATTGAAGAGATTTTTAAGAAATTTCAAAAATTTCTTAAATTTTTTTTTGCAAAATACATGTATGTATACACAAATAAATGGTATATAATGACGTAAATCATCATGAAGTTCTTAAAAGTGTCACCTTTGGCGCTCGGAACGAATAATGCAGCAGTGTTTCAAGGGATGCAAATCCCTGAACCCACATTGGGATGAGAAGAAAATGCAAACTCGAAGCTTGCTGTTGAAAAAATTAATAAGGGTCGCAAAATAAGTGGTATAAAAAGTATAGAGAGTAATGAGAGAGACTTGGTGTCGTGGGTTGATTTAACTGCACCTTTAACCAGAGACGTGTCTATCGATACGTGATACCTCGATACGTGTTGACGATTTCAATGTTATGGATTATTTTGTTATAGACTGTTATTGTACTTTTGATTATTATAATTCCGTTAAGTAAACGAGTTATTCATTGACAAACGTCGAAACTCGAGTCGTGATATGTGTAGAAATTTATATAACTGTGAATAATAAGTTATTTAACATTTTCACATATTATAAGTGTGGTAAAAACATAGTGAATTTTTCAATTCAATGTGAGTTATTGATTGGGTAAGATTGTTCTTATTTAAGTCAACGTTTGTAGAAGTTAATGGATGGACTGAAATTTGTGATTCAGAAAAGTTCAAATTTTTACATATAAATCTCTTAGGGTACACTAGCAAGGCGCGGAAAACAGTTTGGCAGGCACTGATAGCGAAGTATTTTTAAATGTAATATCTGGAAGCTTGTCTCTGTTGGCTAGGTAAATGAAATTTATACCTGAAGAGAGTTATCTATCTGGATTAAGAGTGTTTTTGCGAAGGAGAGTGTATCAATTACGGAGAAAACAATCAAGTTTTTCGTGCGCCCGGCATTGAGAGTGATGGAAGTTGCCTTGTGATTCAGCCGGGAATTCCGATCGGATTCGAAATCTAATTACTTGCATCCCGCGTACGCCGGACAGCGGACTCGTTTTTTATTGCCGCGCTCAACAATGAATTATGCAAATCGGTCGCGATCATTTTTTTGCTGCTATCCTTCAAAATTTAACAACGTTTCTGTTTTTGGGTCAAGTTTATTTGTTACACTCTCAAGACTCGTAAAATTCGAATTACATTTTACGTTAAGATTGCTGCAACGAAGTCTTTAAAAAACAAGATTTTTATGTAGATCACGTAGTAGAAAGAACATTTCAAAGTTACTTTCTTGTATATAGAAAAACAAATTAAAAATGAGCGTGTGTGTGTAACTTGTACGCGAAGTTGAAGTAAAACTTCATTGACGGTTGTGGCCGGAATTATTGAAAAGATTAAACTTAAAATAAATAGGCATGTCATATTAAAATTTAGTTTTATTTATTGATATAATGTACAATGAACGATAAAAATAGGGCGAAAAAATGGGCAAACGCTCAAAACCGCAAAAAAAAAACGTAGGAAAGAGAATAGTCAAAAATCCCAGGAAACTCAACAAAAATTTTATGAGATCCGAAAACAAATATTTAAAACCATCATACAAGAAAAAAGAAAAGACATAAAAGAACAACTGGACCAAAACTTCAGAAACTACAGAACTAAAGATTTCTACAGAACGTTCAGAGAAAAAATCAAAGGATGAATCCCGCAGAACCTATGCTTCGGTTCAAAAAAGATAGGAAATTGGCCCTTACTAATGAAGAAAACTGCAAAGAACTAGCACGATGCTTCTCAGATCTTCTTAATTGACCTGAACCTACGGAAAGATTTCATGAAGCAGCCCTCAGTTTCAGTCACCCAGAGTCACCTCCACCAAACCAAGAAGAAATTTGGAACAACATTAAACGATTAAAGAACCTCGGGATGCGGTGGGATTTTGGCAAAACTCCTTAAAAACCTTGGTCCAAATTCACTCAAGGAACTTACAGAAATTATACAGCAAATCTGGAAAAACGAAAAAATCCAGAAAGACTGGAAATGTGCTCTGATTCACCCACTCTACAAAAAGGAGATAAAACAGATGTAAATAACTACAGGGGAATCTACCTCCTTGAAGTCGACTACAAAATTTTCTCTACATGCCCCTTTAACAGAATACAAGAACAACTCGAGCATAAAATTGGCGAATATCAAGCTGGATTCCGTACTCACAGATCGTGCACTTAGCAGATCTTCAACCCATTATTTTGAGGGATTGCTCTAGATCCCTCCTTCTTATACTGTCAAAAGCCTCCCTAAAATCGATGAATAGTAGGTGCAGATCTAAGTTGAATTCTCTGCATTTCTCCAATGCTTGGATAAGTATGAAGGTTGGTCTAGTGTTGACCGGTTTTCTCCAAGGAATACCAATCTCCGCATTGGTATTCCCCAATTATTTCTTCGGCGTACTCTTTCATGAGAGGAATAACGCCCTCAGAATGGAACAATGCAACAATCACCGTCCTCCATAAATAGGGAGACATTATCGACTTTTGAAATTCCCGACCCATCAGCCTGCTGTCACATATATTCAAGCTGTTCACAAGAATAATCACGAATAAGAGTAACTAGAAGAAGAGGAAGAAGAGAATAACTGTTAAGCTAGAATCATACCAACCAAGAGAACAAGCCGGATTTAGATCATGGTTTGGCACAAACGACCACCTCCAAGCCCTAAAAAACCTCATAGAGAAAATGATAGAGTATAACAAGCCACTGGTCCTAATATTCGTTGTTTGATTCTGTGGACCAACACGAAATCCTAAAATCATTATCTCATTGCCATGTGGATCACAGGTATACCAATATAATCAGACACATACACAAAAATTCCACAGCATCTGTCCGACTCCACAACGATACGGGAAGATTTAAAATAGCCAGAGGTTTTCGACAGGGTGATACAATCTCGCCACGACTTTCTACTAACTTACTCGAATACACGTTTAAATCTATTGATCTGCAACACCTAGGCATTAACGTATATGGGGAATACCTCAGTCATCTCAGATTTGCAGACGACATAGTCATTATAGCGGATAGCATCGACCAGGCAAAAATGATGATACAACGCCTAAATATAGCCTCACGCAAAGTGGGACTATATTGTACTGATTGTGAGTGATAGTATAACCGTAGATGGAGTCGAAGTCAAAGAGACCACCTCATATAAATACCTAGGGCATGAAATCAGCATACACAGTCAAAGAATCAACACTAACAAAGAATCAATAAGATCAAGGTAACACAACATGCAATGGAGAGATCCATGTTGGGATTATCCTTTAGAGACCGAATCCCTAACATCAAAATCCGGAGTAGCAGATGCAATAAAACGAATAACAACCTTGAAGTGGAACCGGGCAGGGCAAATTGCGAGAATGAAGGACAACCGATGGACCAGACGAATAATGGAATGGAGACTAAGACATGAAGCTCTCCGAAGCAGAGGACGCCCACCTGCAAGATGGTCCGATGATATTAAACGTATCCATACAAATTGGATGCAAGCAGCGCAAGACCCACAGATGTGGAAGCAGTCACGGGAGGCCTACGTCCAGCAGTGGACTGCGATAAAATAATTGATGATGACATGCCTCGAGTAATAAATTATCAAACCCAACTCGAGCTTAAAATTGAATATCAAGCTGGATTCCGTCCTAACAGATCGTGCACTGAGCAGATTTTCAACCCATTATTTTGAGGGATTGCTCTAGATCCCTCATTCTTATACTATCAAAAGCCTTTCTAAAATCGATAAATAGTAGGTTGAATCGACGATGGTTGAATTCTCTGCATTTCTCCAATGCGTGGATGAGTACGAATGTTGGTCTAGTGTTGACCGGTTTTCTCCAAATCTGCATTGGTGTTCCCAATGTGTTCCCAACATCCCAAGTGTTACCAACATGCAATGGAGAGATTCACGTTGGGATTATCCTTTAGAGACCGAATCCCTAACATCGAAATCCGGAGTAGCAGATGCAATAAAACGAATAACAACCTTGAAGTGGAACCGGGCAGGTCACATTGCGAGAATGAAGGACAACCGATGGACCAGACGAATAATGGAATGGAGACTAAGACATGAAGCTCTCCGAAGCAGAGGACGCCCACCTGCAAGATGGTCCGATGATATTAAACGTATCCATACAAATTGGATGCAAGCAGCGCAAGACCCACAGATGTGGAAGTAGTCACGGGAGGCCTACGTCCAGCAGTGGACTGCGATAGACTAATTGATGATGACTCTTTCATTCGGTCATATATTAATTAGTAAATCACACATTGGAAATTGTCACCTCATGGTCAATCAGAAACCCATCGAGAGAGTAAACAAATATTCATATCTTGGTACTACTCTAAACGATCAATGGGTTCATACCCAAAAAGTGAAGATTCGTATCGAGAAAGCGAGAGCTGTTTTCAACAGCATGGGATCCCTACTAAAGAGTCAAGACCTCACGATGTTAACGAAACGGAGAGTTCTACGTTGTTACGTGTGTTCGGTTCATTTTTACGCATTTGACTCGTGTACACTAACCGATGCTATGCGCAAGAAACTGGAAGCATTCGAGATGTGGTTATTTCGATGGATGTTGAGTTTCGTGGAAAAATCGCATAACCAACACTGAGATCCTTCATAGAATGCAGAAGGTGAAAGAGCTCCTCAACACCATAATATGCAGAAAACTCCATTACCTGGGGCATATTATGAGGAATGATAGCAGTTTCCATCTACTGCAAGCAATACTACAAGGGAATTTGAAGAAGAAGGATATCATGATTAAAGAATCTAAGAATATTGTTTTCCATGACCACAACCGAGTTTTCGGAACAGCAGCTAACAAAGTGATGATTGCCAAAATTGTTACCAACGTCCGGAACGGATAAGGAACTTTAAGAAGAAGAATGATATACATTTTTTCTTCTCGTTTGGGCCTACTTAGGACCATGGAGCTCGTTTTGACTCTATATCGGTCTGCTGTTTCTTCTTAGCCCAGCTTTCATTTTCTGACTGTGGGAAAGCTTCCTCTCCCCTGTCCACTTTGGTCGGTTGGTTCCTGTGCTGTTTTTGCAGGTGAGGGCCAATGAGAATACTCTTTGTCGAATGGTCTGCCGGAGTTTAAACCGATCCTCTATGGTTTCTGATGGAATTTGAAGTTGCTCCAGGTCTGATTTTACTGGAGAGGCTCTGTATTTGGTAAGTAGCCTCTTCTATGTCGTTGGATAACAGGACAAGGTCATCAGCGAAGGCTAAGCAGAGTACATTGAGGTTAACTTTCTTGTATCCAATCCTCAGTGCAGTTCCCGATGGTAATGAGCAAGTCCATTACCTGATCATTTTCTCCAGTAAACAGTTGAATAGTATGCAAGAAATAAAGGTCTTCAAAGTGGTGTTGAAGCAACGGTCCTTACCATATAGTCCTATATTGGATCAGGAGTTTGCGCTGTCGCGCGTATGTGGTCTTGCTTTAGCTGCTCGCTTCGCGGCGGACAACCTAATCTAACCTGGGTTAAACCAACGGTCCTTGCCACATTGTCCTATATTGGATCGAGAGTTCGCGTTGCCGCGCGTGCGTGGTCTTGATTTATCTGCCCGCTTCGCGGCGTACAAACTAATCTAATTTTTTTTTTATGGAGGAAGGGGAAACCTTTTATAGGCACCGACTAACTAGGTAGTGTGAGACTCCTTCTCTTCCAGAGATAGTTTACCCACTAAAACCACCTACCTCTCCTGATTTCACGCCCTAAAAACGGCTTGGCACTGCAATCTTGCATAACTTCAAACTGCGGGCTCCTGGTTTACTTGTCTGTTCCGTTACTTTCCTTCTGCCATTCCCTCTCGTCCTTATCCTTCTGCTGCATGATTTCCTTGATAATGGCACCGACGTCGCTCCACCTCCCCTGGCTTTCTAGCATCAGCTTTGTTAAAGCCCGGGGATACAATGGCCCGCCAATTAACACTTCCAACTTCGCCCTCTGTCCTGCCCACCTATCGCAGGTGAACAACGTGTGTTCGGCCGTCTCCGGCTCCGTGTTACAGTACGGGCAGTTCTCCGCGTTCGTCTTGCCGATTTTTTTTCTAAAACTCTGAAAGCAGCCATGGCCCGTCAGCGCCATTGTCATGTGGTAACTCATCTGACCATGCTTCCTATCAAGCCAGGGCTTGACATACGGAATCAGCTTGTAGGTCCAATTGCTCGTATCCTTCTCCCACATCTCCTGCCACTTTCGAATAGTTTTCCGCCTTTCCTCTTCTTTGACCGCCCTTGCATCATTCTCCTCCTTGTCTAGCGTGCGCCCCACGATTCTCACTCATTCTTCTACCAGTAGCTCTAGGGGAATAAGCCTTGCCAATACCCGCACTGCGGCGGTCCCGACAGTTCTGAAAGCACTGACTATCCTGATAGCTATTTTCCTTTGTGCCCTTTTCAGGGCTTCCCTGAGCCTCATGACTTTAGTGCAGCTGGACCACACCGGTGCCCCATACAAGGCGATATTGTTCGCAACGGATGCCAGTATTCTTCTTTTGTTCTCAGACGCCCCTCCCATCCTCGGGAGTATCCTCAAGAGGTTATTCACCCTGCACTTAGCTTTTGCACATGCCTCCTCAACGTGCCTACCGAAGGTTAGCTTCTCGTCAAAGACTATTCCCAGGTATTTTAGGAACTTCTGCGGACGAAACGTTCTTCCGCCGAGAACGAACTCCAGCGGGCCACATTTCTTCCTGCTGATTAGCAGCACCGCCACGGTTTTGTCCGGTGCCATAGCCAGCTGATTTGCGTCCATCCATTCCTGTATAGTGTCAAGGGCAGCGTTCGTTATTTCTTCGAGCTCGTCTTCTCTTCTTGCTTTGACCACTAGGGCCAGGTCGTCCGCGTAGGCGACGGCTTCCACACCGTCCGGTAAGGCCACATTTAGAACTCCATCATAAAAAATGTTCCACAACAGCGGACCCAGCACGGATCCTTGTGGGACCCCGGCTGTAACCTCTATCTCGTCCTGCCCCTCCAGCAGCAGACGTCTGTCGCTGAAGTAGCTCATGGTTACGCCTACCAGGTATACCTAGCTCCTCTACGATGATCCTCCACGGTGCCGAGTTGAAAGCATTATTCACGTCTATCGTTACTAGTGCTACAAGTTTCCTTGTTTTGAGAGATCTTCTTCTCTCTTCCTCCGTCAGTTTTTAGATATATCTTGTGGCCGTTACGGTGGACTTTCCTAACCCTTCGTTCCTGGCCCTCGGTTCCTCGGGAAAGCGCTCGCACACGAGCTTTAAGATCTCCGCTGGTAGACAGTCAGGGCCCGGCGCTTTTTTTGTTTTTATTTTCGCCACTGCCTCTTCTAGTTCCTCGTAGGAAATTTAGACGTCGTATTGCCGTGCTCGCAACCAAACGTTTCTTTTATGCGTCACAAAAAGGCTTTCCACCACCCTTTTCTTGAAATCATGGTCCAGCTGTAGCTGCGGCTTTTTTTGCTTGTCCGTGACGATTTTGAAGCCAAGCCCAATCAACGTCTTTACATATTTCCTTCCACTTAGCTTCCTTGGCCCGCGCGATAAGCGTTCGCAACTTTTTCTATTCGGCCTTATAGGCCAGCGCCAAGTCGACGTACTCCGTGATCTGTTTTTTTCCTCCCTCTCATCGCTCGCCTTCTTGCCTGGACGCAGATTTGTCTTTGGTCGCCAATTTAGCTCGTCCACCAGTAAGTGCACCGGTTGGGTCTGTATCCTCCTTCCTAGGGAGACACTCGTTGTACACGCTAGTTACCAGCTCGACCAGCTCGTCTGCATTGTCCGGCTTCTTCTTGGCCTATCTAAAAGCTTCTACGAACTTTCCCTTGTCTAGCGCAGTTGTTTTCCATCCTTTGCTTTCCTTGCAGAACTGATCGAGGGTTCCGTTGTCTCGTATTGCGTAACTTAGGTATTTGTGGTCGCTCAACGTTGCCTCCGGTAAACCTAATCTAACCTGGGTTAAACCAACGGTCCTTTCCATATTTTCCTATGTTGGTTCGAGAGTTCGCACTGCTACGCGTATGTGGTCTTGATTTATCTGCCCGCTTCGCGGCGGACAACCTAATCTAAACTGGGTTAAACCATGGGTCCTTGCCACATTGTCCGATATTGGATCGAGAGTTCGCGCTGCCGCGCGTATGTGGCCTTGATTTATCTGCCCGCTTCGCTGCGGACAACCTAATCTAACCTGGGTTAAACCAAGGGTCCTTGCCACATTGTCCTATATTGGATCGAGAGTTCGCGTATGTGGTCTTGGTTTATCTGCCCGGCTTGCGGTGTGCAAACTAATCGAACGTCCGCCACTGGAGGTTTTCTGTCAGTACCATTAGTTACAAATTGTGCCACGGAGCCTAGTTTACTCTATTTCCATATGAACCATCTAATCTAACCCGGGTTAAACCAGCAGTCCTTGCCACATTATCCCATTTTGGAGAGTTCACGCTGCCGCGCGCACGTGGTCTTGATTTATCTGCCGCTTCGCTGTGTGCAACCTAATCTAACACGGGTTAAACCAGTAGTCATTATCCTAGATTGGTATCTTATTTTGGATCGAGAGACAGAATTTTTAGATGTAAATCTACTCTCTCGAACAGTGTAAAATGCATGTCCGGCAGAGTTGGACAGAAAAAATACTTGAGGAATTTCAACACAAATTTTTGAATTTAAAAAAAAATCCTGTGTCAAGGCTATCGGCCACGAAGATTCCAAAATGATAACTTCAATAGATACATGTATGCACCATCTAGTACTGAAAGATTTTTGCATACAGCTGCTGCAAGCTGCAGCTTGCCACATTGTCCTATATTGGATCGAGAGTTCGCGCTGCGGCGCGTATGTGACCTTCATTTATCTGCCCGCTTCGCGGTAGGCAACCTAATATAACCTGGGTTAAACCAACGGTCCTTGCCAAATAGTCATATATTGTCCTATAATCTAACCTAGGTTAAACCTACGGTCCTTGCCACTGTGTCCTATATTGGATCGAGAGTTACCTTCTTTGCTGCCTTGATTTGAGAGGCGGCCAGATAAATATTTTGCAAAAATAACTAAGGCATATCATAGCCTGACTCATGTTTTTGCTCCCTAATCTGCGTATTTGAATTGTCTATTACTTCATCCTTTACATTTGAGGTGGATCAACTCACTAATATTTTTGTTGTTCCAACCAAATATTTTGTTCTTTAAATTGAAAGTTAATGAAAGTTAATTACAATCACCTCATTTAATTTTTGCATTCATATTTTATTGAAATTGTATTTAACCCTATGTTGGCAGGTGGTATCACAGTGAAACCACCAATCAAAGAGAAAGAGAATCCACCAATCAAAAAGAAAGAATTTTGAAATTTACAAAAAAAAAATGGCTAGTTAAACCAAATCTTTTGTTCTTTAATTTCGTTTAGTTATTTAATAACACGAACGTTGACTACTAGCAACACACAATTTAGTCTCATTAAAACTAATTACACTCGTCTATTATTAAAATGACAGCAATTACAAACGAGGAACAGATTTCAAAAACAAAAACAAATTGCTTCTATTAATTATTACAAGCTATTTGTATTTCAGCTTGACCTGAGATTATAGCAGAAAGGTCACCAGCTGACCTTTTTACGTGTTATTTGCACGTTTGTTTGACTCGGTCCCGGTCTTTCGTAAGGTTGCGCCGCCGACCGGAAGGAAGTGAGCGGTGATTAATGCAACTTTGTTGATAATTTGTTGAAAATTAAGGAGCTAATTATATCATTGTTGAACAGAAAGTGTTTTTCGACCTTTTTTAAAATAATTTTGGGGATTTACCAAATACACTCGTTTGTTTTAATTAACCAAATCAAGGATAATTAAAAAAAAACCTTCAATTTCAAAACAACCAAACAATCCTTTTATTTTCTAGGCTACGGGCATATAGCACCAAAGACGACATGGGGGAAAGTAGTCACGATTTTCTACGCAATTCTAGGCATTCCCTTAATGTTGCTCTGCCTCTCCAACATAGGCGACATCATGGCAACCTCCTTCCGCTTCTTGTACTGGAAAGTCTGCTGCTACGTATGCACCAAAAAGCCCAAAAGACCCAAGCGAGGAATGCAAGGAATACCCAGAAGAGGCACCGTTAGACAACAAGGGTATACAAACAAAATTTAATTCCAACACAGCTTTAATTAAAAATTAAATTAACGTTTAGAGGTCGAGGACCAAGATCAAGAACCTCGTCTTTCAAGAGGTCCTTGCGCACCTCCACCCGTTCTGCAGACAGTGGTTTTGCCTTCTCCGACGCAGGTCCTTCATCTCATTCCGACACAGAACTCAGGTACATCCTTCCTCCTCAAAGTACTACCAACAGTTTCATTCTTTTCTGAAGGTACCATGAGGAAGTGCCGGTTTCCAAGAGGGGACAAAGTCTTCCAAGGATGCAACCGTCTCAACGATCTAGGTTTTCTGATGACACCCCCGTTAGGCCGCCTCCAGCTAGAAGCAATCCTGCTAGGGGTGGCAGTTTGGACAGGCGGAAGTTCAAAGGATTGGAGATTGACCCATCCGCTTTGTCCAAAGCGCCTTTGTATTGTAACAGATACGTGGTAGATCAAGCAGAGATTATTGGGAATCACGTATCTGGTAAGACAAAATTTCATTTAAAAACTGATAGATCTTTTTACTGTTAGTTAAGCGTTCGCTATGTTTAAAAGGCGGGAATATGAAAGTTTTGGGTACACTTTGTTATATTCACTGGTTATACGTCAAAAAGTGCCTGAAAAAACATGGCGGAAAAATTTCAAAAAATTCCAACTATGGAAAGGTTTTGATTTTCTAGGTGCTTGAAATTTTTTGCTTAACATTTTTTTGCTTTTTGTTCTAGGTGCTTCAAATAGTCGTTGCTTAAATGTTGCAATATCATTTTTAATAACGAGCTGCACATCACAATTTTGCCTCTGTTATTAACCAATCCAATAATTTTTGGCTGTTCTAGGTGCTTCTAATTTCGGTCACAATTTTCCATTTTTTGCAAAATAGTTCCAGGTATAACTTACAATGAGCGTCCTCAACGTCAGCCTTCGCCAACTCTTCGAGGTCGTCGAGCTTTGTCGATGCCCAGAACCCAAAATTACTTGGAGCCTCCTCGAGACCCGTCGCCTTCGTCTTCGGCGAGAGAGGAAAGCGAGCAAGGCAAACAACGCAAGAAAAAAAGTAAGATGAGCTAAATCTTGACGGTTTGATTGAATACGTACTTTATTTCAGCGTATAATCCAAGTCCAAGGATAATGAGTCCTTTAGGTTATGGGCACCGGAGTAAATATTTAGACGATCCCGGATCCGATGACGACTTTTACTTCGACGAAGGCGTTTACGATCCGGGTCGAGGACGCATCAGACCGGTTCCGATCTGGCTTTGCGTCTTCCTGGTAATCAGTTACATTTTTGCAGGGATGTTCTTGTTCACGTATTGGGAAGGCTGGGAGTATTTAGATTCTGCTTACTTCTGCTTCATCACACTGACTACCATCGGTTTTGGGGACTTCGTGCCGGCCAACAGGGTGAAAAAGGAGAAGTTCAAGGAGAACATCGCGTATTGTTCTCTGTACTTGCTGTTTGGTATCTCGTTGCTTGCGATGAGTTTCAATTTGGTGCAGGAGGAGGTTATTGCTAATGTTAAAAGGGTTGCGAAGACGTTGGGAATTATTAAAGGGACCGAGGAGGAGGAGGAGGAAGAGGAATAGTTTGAAGGTAAATTGTGGGTGGAAGTTCAGTTGGTGGAGTGGATTTAGATTTAGTTTAAGAGTGGAAAACAATTTTGTAATTTGTTTATAACTTTGAATTGTCTTTTCTTTTACAAACCTTATTTGATTCGTTTCCTTTTCTCCCATTTTTTTCTGAATTTTGGTTTTAATTTAAACCAAAAGTGTATAAAATATTATATTTTGGAACTTGGTCGGTAAGTTGTCAATTGGTCACGAGAGCGAAATTGGGCGCATGAACGAAGTGAGAAATGTAAAACAGTTTTGTAATTTGTTTATAACTTTGAATTGTCTTTTCTTTTAAAGACCTTATTTGACTCGTTTCCTTTTCTCGCAGTTTTTCAGAATTTTGGTTTTAATTTAAACCAAAAGTGTATAAAATAGTGTATTTTGCAACTAGGGCGGCAAGTTGTCATTTGGTCACGAGAGCGAAATTGGGCGCGCTAACGAAGTGAGAAATGGAAAACAGTTTTTTGTAATTTGTTTATAACTTTGAATTGTCTTTTCTTTTAAAAACCTTATTTGACTCGTTTCCTTTTCTCCCATTTTTTCTGAATTTTGGTTTTAATTTAAACCAAAAGTATATAAAATAGTGTATTTTGCAACTAGGGCGGCAAGTTGTCAATTGGTCACGAGAGCAAAATTGGCTGTTCTAGGTGCTTATACTTTTGGTCATAATTTTCCATTTTTTGTCTTTTTTTGCAAAATATCCAACTCTTCGAGATCGTCGAGCTTTGTCGATGCCGAGAACCCAAAATTACTTTGAGCCTCCTCGAGACCCGTCGCCTTCGTCTTCGGCGAGAGAGGAAATCGGCAAACAACGGCAAACAACGCAAGACTCACTTCGTTCGTGCGCCTAATTTCGCTCTCGTGACCAATTGACAACTTGCCGCCCAAGTTGCAAATAATATATTTTATTACTTATGCGAGGGGACGTATCTTACAAGTTTGGGATCCAGGGGCCATCCAAGAAAAATAGAAACAAAAATGAAGAATTTGTGAGAATTCGTCATAAGAACTTTCATCAGTCTCCGGTATCACCATAGAGGTTATACTCATTTTAAAACGTTTTCTTTAATTTTTATTTTGCAATGAAAATAAAATCACTCACTTTCAAAAATTCAGTCACTTTCACGTCACTTTTTTAATATTGAGGTCTTGATTTAGCGATATTGAATATTTAGGTGCGTTGCCCAAGTTATGTGGTAATACAACCAAAAAAACCAGCCAAGTGCGAGTTGTGACTCGCGCACCGAGGGTTCCGTACAAACTTGTAAGTAAGGTATCTTTGTTTGTGGAGGACGTAGCAAGCACATTCAGTTAACTTGACAAGTGCTCCTTCTGAAATCACGACCATCTTAGTACCGCTGCAAGCATAACCTCAAGATGTCGCTGTCGTACGATGGAATTCTACCCTATATTTTATTACCATACATCCCCCAATCACTATGAGTGTTTAGGGGTTCTGGAACTTCACTATTTGTTTTTACTGCTCAATTTTGCCTGTATACCTATATACCCTGTATAAAGGTATACAGGGTATTTTTTTTAAATAACGCGAATATTTTTAAACTTATAAAAAGAAAACTTTATTTTAGAATTACACTTATTCACTAACTTATATTAAGATCTAACTATTTCTAGATCTAATATAAACTAATATATTAACTATTTCTAGATCTATTTCGATCGTCTTAACATTAAGTTGTTCAATTGACTGCTTTTGGGCAATTGACTACCAAAAAATATAGGGCGTAGGTACGTGATTTAAGTATATGTAGATTATAAAGAAAAATTAGACGAAATATAATATATACAGGATGTTACGGGACTTGAGTATGTCGCATGTCGGTTATAAACAAGCAAAATTTAGACATAATATATACCCTGTATATATTATGTATATAGAGCGTACGTGATGAAATGCATAATGAATATAAACAAAGAAAATTCAGAATAAACAGCTTGGTGCCGACACATACTTTTTAACCTTCGGACCTAACCGAGGAGGACCTAACTGTGTGCAACCCATATGCTTCTGGAGCCTGACAATACCACTACGACAACATTAGTGTATTTACATAAGTTTCTAATAGTAAATTCGCATTTTTCTTGTAATTAAACTACATATTTACAGTTTTCAGATTTTCCCCTTTACATGTGCTGTAAGACACCGCTTCGTGCCAAATTTCATGATTCTAGGTCAACGGGAAGTACCCTGTAGGTTTTGATTCCCTTGTGAAATCGCAAAATATGCGATATAAACGGTCATATCTTTTGATCGCGTTGACTTACAAGTTTGATTTTTTCACAGCTGAGAGAGACCGCAGACCCGAGTATTTGATACAAATTTCAACTTGTTACCTCTACGCGGTGACCTTTAGAATAGTCTTGACAGACAGACAGACGGACACACAGACAGACAGACGGACAACAAAGTGATCCTATAAGGGTTCCGTTTTCGGTACGGAAAAATGGCAATTCTCGCACAAAAAAACGTGCGCCAAGTAGTACTTTTAACGCATGGGTAATAAAATTTCATATTTTGTGATTTCTTTTCAGGTTCTTTTTACGATCGGCAAGTTGTCAGATGCATGCCTACGATTTAAAATCATAAGCAGTTGTAATAACGTGTTTGCGTCGAACAGTTTGCTGACAGTTTCGACTGCCTTGGAACAAACCTTTTATTTAATTTTTGTTTCAACAAACAATAAGAGATAATCCAGATAACAGTTCTTATCAATAAATTTCAGCTCCTAAGCTTTCAGAAGATTTTCTAAATTTGTAAAACATTTTGTAGACAGTAAAAAAGAAATCCGTAACAGTTTTTTATCTCTCGCAAATTTATTCCCGTTTTGTGTCGCAATAAATGTTCAATTCCATTTATATTTTAGCGGAAAAACTTGTATCAGAATCGAGTACATGTTCAGGCATAAAGGACTAAATTCAAACTCGCATTTTTCCTTCAAGCCGCACAGTAAAACTCAGCCTTATCAATAAGTGAATGCTGTATTGTCGACATCGGTTTAGACTGTCGCAGCACAATACATTATGGATACACGTATTCCTCCTATTTGCAAATGCGGAAATCGTGCGTCAGATGTTCCCCACACAGAATCGATTGATACCCAACGAGGGAATACACCCAGAGATTTGCAAAACTCGATCGGAAATTATGTTTCCACTTTTTCTCACGGAGGAAACAGAAATAATAGCGGAATCTATTTCCATTCCGCACTAAACTCTATTTATTATTTGAAACAATTTTCCATAACAACATCCTTTGTGCGCGTTTCTATTTAATGCCGGAATTTATGGGAACGGAATAGTATTGATATACTCGGAGCATTCGCTGCTCCAAGACTCGCAGTTTCAAGGCGAAAAAGGTAATTGAATTTAGTGAAACATTGCCTGCAGGGTTCGCTTCTTACTCTGTGTATATAGACCGGGCTTGTATCACTACCAGAGAATCAATTTCTTTGCCGAAGGCGGCAGTATAGTTATTTTTTGTTCTCACTTTTTTATTAAGCGATAAGATTTAGGGGATTGTTTGCAGGTCTGTTTAGATTCGGATGATACTAAATAGATCACAATTCGCTTCGATGAAACTCAAAAACATTTTGCAATCTAATAATAATGTTAACATTTCCACGCGCAAATTCTGTAAGAGAAACGTTAAAAGTTAATTGAAGACGTTAATTTACACGTAAATTTTTCGCAAATATACTAAAATTATAAGCAAATAAATAAATTATTTAGAGGTGCTAGTCTCCAATATTATCACTATTTTTAGGGTTCCGTTATTATCAACAACGAACCCTTATAGTTTCGATATGTCCGTCAGTCCGTCAGTCTGTCCGCAGTTTAACTCAGAAACTATTAGAAATATAAAGCTGTAATTTGGTATGGATATACAGATTAGTCACGCCGACAAATTGGTAAAAGAAAATCTTGAAAAAAGGGTTTTTTATGGTACCTCCTCTACACGTAAAGTGGGGACTTTTTTTAGGGTTCCGTACCGCAAACGGAACCCTTATAGGATCACTTTGTTGTCCTTCTGTCTGTCTGCTGTCTGTCTGTCTGTCTGTCTGTCTGTATGTCTGTCTGTCTGTCTGTCTGTCTGTCAAGACCATTTTTCTCAGGAACGCGTAGAGGTAACAAGTTGAAATTTGTATCAATTACTCGGGTCTGCGGTCTCTTTCAGTTGTGAAAAAATCAAACTTGTAAGTCAACGCGATCAAAAAATAAGACCGTTTATGTCGCATTATTTGCGATTTCACAAGGGAATCAAAACCTATAGGGTACTTCCCGTTGACCTAGAGTCATGAAATTTGACAAGAAGCGGTGTCTTGCAGCACATGTAAAGGGAAAAATCTGAAAACCGTAAATATGTAGTTTAATTACAAGAAAAATGCGAATTTACTATTAGAAACTTATGAAAATACACTAATGTTGTCGTAGTGGTATTGTCAGTCTCTAGAAGCACATGGGTTGCATACAGTTAGGTCCTCTTCGGTTAGGTCCGAAAGTTAAAAAGTATGTGTTGGCACCAGGCTGTTTATTCTGAATTTTCTTTGTTTATATTCGTTATGCATTTCATCACGTACGCTCTATATACATAATATATACAGGGTATATATTATGCCTAAATTTTGCTTGTTTATAACCGACATGCGACATACTCATGTCCCGTAACATCCTGTATATATTATATTTCGTCGAATTTTTCTACTAATTATAGTCTACATAATATGTTGATAATCTACATAATAATACTATACTATAATCTACATAATATGTTGTAGATAATATGATTTAAGTATATCATACTTAAATCACGTACGCCCTATATTTTGTGGTAGTCAATTGCCCAAAAGCAGTCAATTGAACAACTGAATGTTAAGAGTATCGAAATAGATCTAGAAATAGTTAATATATTAGTTTATATTAGATCTAGAAATAGTTAGATCTTAATATAAGTTAGTGAATAAGTGTAATACTAAAATAAAGTTTTTTTTTTATAAGTTTAAAAATATTCGCGTTATTTAAAAAAATACCCTGTATACCTTTATACAGGGTATATAGGTATACTGACAAAATTGAGCAGTAAAAACAAATAGTGAAGTTCCAGAACCCCTAAACACTCATAGTGAATGGGGGATGTATGGTAATAAAATATAGGCTAGAGTTCCATCGTACGACAGCGACATCTTGAGGTTATGCTTGCAGCGGTACTAACATGGTCGTGATTTCAGGAGGGCCACTTGTAAAGTTAACTGTATGTGCTTGCTACGTCCTCCACAAAAAAAGATACCTTACTTACAAGTTTGTGCAGAACCCTCGGTGCGCGAGTCACAACTCGCACTTGGCTTTTTTTTTTCTTGTCTACCCCATGGTGTGAGATATCGTTGGATAGGTCTCTCAAAAATATTACAGGTTTGTGAAAACAATATTTCGATTAAGATATGCGTTTGTGAAATATTAAGCTTTAAAGTGCTAATTTTTGTAATATATTATTGGTTATGTTGAACGTCAAACTCGATAGCATCAGTGTCAGCTGATTAAGTTATTGGTTATGGAATTTTTTAGACATTTGAGTCTTAAGTCATAAGAGTAAGAAGTCCAACTACGGAACCCTACATTGCGCGTGGCCCGACACACACTTGGCCGTTTATTTAATGTAACCTAGCGAAATTGAATATGTGCGTGCGTTACCCAGGTTATGTGGAAATATAACGAGAAGTGGCATTTCTCGTATTAAAAAACGTGCGTCAAGAAGTACTTCTCGCGCATGAGTAATAAACATACATGCATATACCCTATTCTTTGTTAAAGGATTCATTATAATCAAATTCAAGGAAGTTTGTTTATCAAAATACAATTTTGTAGATTTGTGGAATTAAGAAAATCTTAAAAACCGCATGATTAAATCATTTATCTCTATTTTATGATCAATCATTTATTTCAAATCAATTCATTTACCACCTCGGCTATAAATTCCCGCGATAATAAAAAGAAGCGAGACACACAAAAAGCAGATACTCCGCAACATCCGTCTCCCCTTCTGACAATCCCCTTCCATTATTTGTTCGGGTCTGTTTGGTTTTTCTTGATGGATGTTTAGGTAAATTAGGGAAACACACGTGAACGTAACAGGTGATAAATCCGCGCCCGAAGTCTCGAACCAGGCGATCCGATGATTAATAATCATAACTGAAGGACAGCCGATGATTAATCGCCGGCTGCGTGGACAATGTTCGTCCGAAAACTGGGGCAGCAGCGGACAGTGTCGCACCTCAATGCGGTCCCAAAAATATCTTTACAATAATAGATTGATGTTTTTAGTTTGTAACTTAACAAAAAAAAAATGTATGTTTGTGTGTTCTTCCTTGGCTTTAAGTTCTTTTAAAGAGACTTTTCCGCCGTCACTACAGCTCTCCACTCGCCCCGGTTCACACTGGCCAGCTTCCAATTCCGCTCATTTAGTTTTGTCAGGTCCCACTTCACGTCATCTATCCATCTGAGTCTCGGGCGCCCTGCTAGTCGATTCCCTGTCGGATGCGATTTCCTCAGTCTAATCTATTTAAAATATGTACAGGGTCCGTCAAAAGTATTGCACTAAAGCGATGTAGAATTAACATACTTCATACATCACAATAAAAAATACCAATGGGACTTAAAAAGCAACTTAACCGAAACTTAAAGCAACAAATAAACTGTGCTGAAGATAAAGATAAACAAAGGCTATCCCAGATTTACAACGCAGTCGATAAGCAAGTGGGAAAGAGTGCTGGAACTGATAAGAGGAAATGGCTAGTTGATATTGCAACCCGAGCGCAACTAGCTGCTGACAGCATGAACAGCAAGGAAACATATCGCCTGACACGAAAGCTCACAAACACAGACTACCCCTCAGAACGACCAATACGCACGACGAGTACCTGAGTATATGCTCCAATTGGAGAGGAATAACTCTTCTTAACACCATTAACAAATTAGTATCCAAAATAATTCACGACCGGATCAGCAATGTGGTTGAACCGACACTACGCAAGGAGCAAGCGCAGGTCCTGTACCGACCAGATAAACACCCTCAGAATCATCGTTGAACAGTCGGTCGAGTGGCAGTCACCACTCTATCTACTGCATAATCAAATTACTATACAAAGAAGCAAGCTGCATGGTAATCCACCAAGGACAACGCGGCACACCTTTCACAGTGCATTCGGGAGTAAAACAAGGATGCACGCTCTCCCCACTACTGTTTACCATAGTCTTAGACTGGGTCATGAAGAAAGCAAATAAAAAACAAGGGGAATTCGATGGACGCTCGTGAGGCATTTAGAAGACCTAGATTTTGCCGATGATATCTGTCTCCTGTCCCACACCAAAGTAGATATGGAAAAAAAGTTGGAGGCTCTCAAAAAGTACGTAATGCAGGTGGGAATGAAAATCAATGTCGATAAAACCAAGCTGATAAATATCAATGCGACAGCCCCCTGCAACCTGGAGATAGATGGCAGGCAAGTACAGGTAGTAGATAGTTTTTGCTACCTTGGAAGCCTTATTTCACAAGATGGTGGTGCTGATAAAGACTTAAAACAACGGATACATAAGGCGCGACAGGCATTCGGAATGCTTAACAATCTGTGGAACTCAACAAAAACTTACCGTAACTTAAAGCTCCAAATTTTCAAATCTAATGTAGTATCAGTTCTTCTTTACGGTAGCGAAACGTGGAAAGTGACTACCACCATAGTATCACAACTTCAGGTATTCATGAACAAGTGTCTGAATACTTAAAATATTTTGGCCCAATACCATAGCAAATATTGAACTTTGGAAAAAAGCAAATATGGAGCGTTTTGAAACCCAAATAAGAAGAAGGAAGTGGAAATGGATCGGGCACACACAAGGCCGGAGGGGGATATTGCAAAAGAAGCTCTTGACTGGAACCCCCAAGGTTCAAGGGAGGTTCAAGACGTGGCGGAGGACAGTCGTACAGGAAGCCAGGGCAAGCGGAAAGGAGTGGCGCGAGGTAAAGGCCCTGGCTCAGAATAGAATCAGATGGAGAGAGTTTGTTGATGCCCTATGCTCCCACGAGGAGCAAAGGAAATGATGATGATAAGAATAGAAAAAACATCATTTTTGATTTTTTATTTCGGAAAAACTAAACGGTGGATTACTTTCAAATTTTGAGAGGACATAAATAAAGTATTGATCTGCATGTATATAAAGTTTCAAAACTTAAACTTATAAAAAATATTTAACATGGGATTCTCTCTAACCTCCTTAATATGCATATTAATTACTGATTTATTGGTTTAGTTCAAATGTCCTATCAATAAAGATTCGGAATAAAAATATTTGAACCAAATTCAAATTACATGCATATTTCCTATTCAGGAAATAAGAAAATTAGAGAAATTTCAATATAAAAACGAATATAAAAACACCTGACAAACAACTGACAAACTCAGACTAATAAAACTCTGCGTGTGTTTGGGTTTTTATTTTTGCACCAATAGATTTTCTAAATTGGAAAAAAATAACGCGTTTTTTTCAACAACATTGCTTTTTTATGAAAACCTTTTCACGAACTATAAAAAAGTTTATTTTGATAGTAAATTTATTACAGAAACAACAAAAAAAAAGTGGATTTTACATAAACACCGTCCTTTTTTTGCATATAGAATTTGGCAAGAATAAAATAAAGCGACGCAGATCAATCGACCCAAAAACAAGCAAACTCGTAATTTAGATTATCTATTTCGATTTATTTAATCGAAATGACCAGCGCACAAACACACTTAATGACGTCAATAATAAAACTAAGAAAAATAAAATCCGACAAGTTTCTATCTACCAGGATATCCATCCATTTTTTTTTCTTGCAAGAAAACGTTGGATTGTGCAAGATTTCGATATCCGCGTTGGAGATCTTGAACGAATGCCCTCTGACCCAAAAATTGATTCCGCTTTCCTTTGTGGCCGTGAGTAGTATTCAAGTCGGCGTCGCGACGCCCCGCAGCGCGCGCGAGCTTCCTGCCACATATATATATATATATATATATATATATATATATATATATATATATATATATATATATTTATATAGATATACATATATATATATATATATATATATATATATATATATATATATATAGTATATATATATATATATAGTATATATCTCCGCCTAGGATATAACCCCCTTCGGATATATCCGATGGAGAATATATATAAGTACACGGAGATATCAGGCGGATAAAATGGGGAAGAGAAGAATGTGTGGATTAGATTAGCGGTTCATTTAATTTATGGATGGGACGGCCGCATTAGACCCAAAAAATAACGATAATTTTCTTGTCTTTAGATGGCAGTAATTGATGCAAATGAAGGGAAATTGTTAAACTTGTTAGGGGAAATTTCCGCTAAATTTTTAATTCTTCCATTATTACGTTTTTAGAACGTAATTAAACCCTTCAATTTCCCTTTGTATTTCATTTTGCTTGACGCCGTAGTCATTACCAACGTGTATTTATTCTAATTCGCAACAAGCCATTATTTTCTTCATCTAGTCCAGCCCCATTTCCGGTATTATTCCTTTGCTGATATCGTATATTGAACTTTCTTTGAGATGCTTTATTTATGATCCCTTGCAATTACTGTATTCATGATCCACTTGCTGTTCTGGAATTTTTTACTTTTTTTTCTCATATCTTATTGTATTTTCACCGTTTTTATTGCTGTTTGCGCTTCAATACAGCAGTCTTCCAACTTATTTATTTATTTATGGTTTCCCATTTAACAACATGAAAAAACTTACAGCAAGAAAGAAAAAGCAGTAAGATAATAAAACATTTAGAATAATAAATTGTAAAAAATAGTCCATTTTAAGTAACAAGGTACTTGTAACAATAAGCATATAGCAAGTAACAATAGCCAACAAATATCATTATCCTCTTCTTCTTCTTGTAGCGTGTGTCCCAAAAGTCTTGGAATCCACTCTTGGCGTGAATTTGAAGAAGTAGCTCATTTCTAAATTCACACAAATAAAATTAAACAAATTATCAAATGTCATTTTTAAGTAGCTCCGTGGTCTTGAGGTTATGTCGCATTGTTTCTAGTGTTAAGTTCAACAATTTTATTAGTTATAAATAAAACGCCATCTCATAAATTTAACACTGATTTATTTTATAGTGTTTTGAATTATAAAATTAACAAAGTAGAACAAACATTACAACAGATATTGAATGTGTTGTCCATTTTCACGAATACACAAATTAATTCGCCGTTTCATGTTATTTCTACTGGTTTTACTTAATTTATTTAATTTAAAAATGCTTACAAAAGAGCAAAAAACTTTTATTGTCGAAAGTTATTTTCGTAATGGTAGACGCCTGGAAAATGGTGAATGGGAATACAGTATCAACGTGCATTGAAGAATTTAGGCGACATTTTCCTTTGACTGTATTTAATAGGAATCCGTTTAGAAGGCAGGTATTACGATCAGTTGATTGCTTTCGAAGTACTGGTAACATTAACAACAAATCAAGAAGTGGAAGGACTCGTATTAGTGATGAGAATATTATAAACAACATCATAAATGCAGTCCAAGACGTACCTACACCACTTCAAATAGGAGACTAGCTCACCAGTTGAATTTAAGTCGTTCTATCACTCACAGGATTATTTGTCAAGATCTTCACATGAAACCATATAAGTTGCAAATGTACCAGGAACTTTTACCACTCGATTATAATAAAAGACTGGCCTACTCTACCGACAGTAGGCCAGTACCGACAGTATCCCAGGGGAGAAGCCAGACTCCTACTGGGCGCGTCCCCCGGGTGGCGGATAGGAGAAGCCCTCACCGGCTTGTCGGCGGGTAGTGGCCAAATAAAATAAGCCACCTTGGACCAAATAGTGCAACGGAGGGCACAACCTCCATGAATAAAAAAAATGGACGACGAACCTGGCTGACACGGACACGATTCGGTAAAGGAATGGAAGGCTCTCGAAACAGGAGTTGACGTCTTGGAAAATCACCGGGACCCGGGTAACGGGTGTACTGAGGGCGGGGGACTCAGGACAAAAAAATGACCCAAAAAATATAATATGGCGGACAAGAAACAAAATCCCCGGGCGGGTACCCAGATAGAGGAAATCCCGTCACCTGCCAAGGTTTTGTCAGGTGCTGCTCCACGGAATACGGGGGGGGGGGGGCACTTACCGCAAAAAATGCAACGAGGGAAACTTATGATAACGACCTTGCAAGGGAAAAGGAAGCGAGTTATGGAAAAAAAAAAGTGAGAAGTCTGAATGGGAGGGAACATCTGGTGGAATCCCAAGAAAAGAAAAAATTATGCGAACTCCTCCGAGAAACAGATCTTCCTCGGTGGGAAACATATCCGACAGTGGATCAGGTGCCGATGTGGTAACGGAGGAACCCGACTTTCTGGAGGAACCAAAAAAGGAAAAGGATGGTAGGTAAAATGGAATGCTATACCGGAATGGAAACTACCGAGGAATTGAGCGGACCGCCGGCCAAACTGAAAGGAATCACCTTAGAGCGTCAGCTATTTTGCAAAGAAAACCGTAACGTACACAAAGAAGTTAAGAGGCTAATATCTGAACTAAAATACGGAGTGAGTGAAGTCGTAGCTGACTACAAAGAGAACAAACAAACAGAAATTGACTATGGACAGGAAAAGAAGTTGCTACTAGAAGAGATAAAAAAATTAAAATCGAAACAGAATGATACACCCAATTATGTCTGCACCAAGTGCGAGACGGGAAAAATTAATGTACCTGAAGATATAGACTTTACGACCCTGAACATTAATACCTATGAGGAATTCTTGCCCGTCGGAGAGAAAACTTGGTCTCGAAAGAGTTTTACAAAGACAAAAATAGACACTGCAGGGAGTATCAGATCATCTAATTGTTTTCTGCGATGTAGAAGCCAAAAGGCGAACAAGATGGAGCAGAAGGATCTTAAACCGATTTCCTGAATTAACGGAAGGAGAAGAAATAGCATGCGAAGGCGGAAAATACACCTGCATCGAACAAGAGACCACTTCAGAAACAAAGAGGGAGCCCATTTGAAGAAAAAGACAATCACTGCAGCCTACTTTGACCCAACTAGACAAGACGGGCGTAATAAGAGAGACCTGTACAATATGATACAGGCAACAAGAGACCTGACACAAGAAAACGGAGGAGGAAAAGAATTGGCCATAACGCTCCCTCAGGGAATAAAGGCGGAATGCATGAGAAAGATGATCGAAGCCATCTACTCGAAGCTGGATCATAAGATCACAATAAAAACACAAAGAAACGAAGGAATAAAAGCAGAAAAAACAAAAAACTTTAGAAAGGGCGAAGCAATTGTTGTAGAAGGGTCAAACACGTCATATGCGGAAACACTAAAAAAAAATAAAAGAGGATATAACAGACCCCAACACTATACAGAACATAAGTAAAGTACAAAAAACGGCTAGAGGGGACTTAATGATTGCGCTGAATGGCGAGGCAAAAACGATAAAAGAAAAAATACGAGGACTCCTACAGGGACAACATGTTAGGACAGTGGAAGAAAATTACATACACTACACGTAAGAGACATAGATGATCTATCGTTAGAGAAAGATATAAAGGAGGCGATAATAGCAACAGGGCTTATACAAGCAAAGGAAAAACTGGAGGTTAAGCACCTAAGACCAGGATATAGGGGTACACAAACAGCCACTGTCTTAGCCCTAAAAGAAGACGCCCAAAAACTTATTGCGGAAGGGAAAGTAAGAATAGGACTCAGCCACTGCAGGATACAAGAAAGAATCGCGGTAGAACACTGCTACAAATGCTGGGGATACGACCATAAAGCCAGCACCTGCAACGGGGAGAATAGAGCGGGCCTGTGTCTAAAATGCTCGGGCGAAGGCCATAAAGCCCTACAATGTAAGGAAGAACCCTACTGCCCGCTGTGCAAGGAAAATGGACACTCGCCGGGAAACAGGAACTGCCAGGCCTTCCAAAAAGCGCTAGCAGATGCTAGAAAGAAGTCGCAAGGCCATAAAAATTCAACATCCTGCAACTAAACGCCAATAGAAGCACCAAAGCTCACGACATGGTATCTATAATCGCAGCTAAAGAAAAATGCGACTTTATTGTCCTTAGCGAGCCGAACATTGCAAAATGCAAAAACGGTGGCAACCACACCTACAGCAACCAAAACCACCTAGTTTCCGTCATAAACATTTCCAAAAACATGTCTGTGACTTCGTACCGTACCGGCTCCTGTTTTGTGTGTGTGAACGTGGAAGAGTATGCACTCTACAGTGTCTATATCAGCCCTAACTGTCCACATGCAATATTTGAACAAAGTCTGGTAGACCTGCAACAGGACCTGCTAAAATCCAAAAGGCAAAACAAGCATGTGATACTCACGGGGGATTTCAATGCAAAGAATACTTATTGGGGGGGTACAAAAACGGACAGACGAGGGGAAGAACTACAAGAATGGGCTGAGTCCATGGGTCTCACCATTCTAAACGACGGGAAAACACCAACCCTAGTCCGACATAACGGAGTATCATACATTGATCTTACCCTGGTGAATGACGAGGTAGTTGCAAAAAACCCGCAGTGGGCGGTCCTGAAAAACGAACTGTCGATGAGCGACCACCATTTCATTCTAACTAGAATACCTGCCACAAGCAGGAGGGCGAGAGCAAGGTGGAGATACGGTTTTACAGACATCGTAACACTAAATAAGACTTTCACGGAAGAAATTAATGACAAGGAAATTAACACGGAGAGCTGTGAAGAGTCTCTGGGTAAAGCATACAGGAAAAGCACACCACTCTTAAGGTGCGGAGAAGACTATAAGTTGCCCTACTGGTGGTCAGAAGAAATACAAAATCAGATTTCAGAAACAAAGCGTAAAAGGAGGCGGTTTCAAAGGAGCATAGAAGTGGGAGATAGAGGGAATAGACGATCTGAATACAAACAAGCAAAGCGTGCGCTCAAAAAGTCAATATCAGAGGCAAAGAAAAAAGCCTGGTCCAAATTATGTGACAGCCTAGAAACTGACATTTTCGGAGAAGGATATAAAATCGTCAGATCCCAATTAAATGCACCAAACCCGAAGATCACACTACCGCTGCAGGACCGCGAAGAAGTTTTCGTCCAACTTTTCATCACTAGCGGGGAAGATTACCATCGATGGGATAGACCTCTCCACATTTTCCCAAACGGCCATGATTTTAATGAAGACGAGGTGATAAGGGCATGTAAAAAATAAAGTTGGGCAAGTCTCCCGGCCCGGATGGAATACCGCCTGAAACAGTAAAGGCAATTATAAGCCTCTTCAACAGCCTTCTGGAGTCGAACCGGTTCCCCGATACATGGAAACTCGCAAAATTGATCCTAGTTGAAAAACCTAGGAAAACAATGGACGAGGCAGTTAAATATAGACCAATGCCTGATCAATGTACTAGCTAAGGTATACGAAAATATTGTAAACCAGAGAATTCAGGAGGACATTGAGACCAACGGGGGTCTACATAGAAATCAGTACGGATTCCGTAGAGGGAAAACCACAATTTGCGCGGTAGAGCACGTCATCCAAAATGCAGAAAAGGAAATGCAACAAGGCCAATGGAGTGCCCTTGTCCTTATCGACGTACAAAACGCTTTTAATTCTGCCCCGTGGCACATAATTTTGTCCAAACTTGAAAAGTGCGGAGTTAGCCAGTACCTAATCAACACTGTGCAATCATATTTCAGAAATCGCGTCATCCAGATAACTTCCAAGATGAAAAAGAAAATCCTGGGAGGTGTACCGCAAGGTTCGGTCCTCGGGCCAACTCTATGGAACGTTTTGTATGACGATGTCATGTCTGTGGATATGGAAGAGGGAGTCGAATTTGTGTGCTATGCGGACGACCTGGCCGTATTGGCATCTGCAAAAAATCCCGAAGAACTGGTACTTAAGGTGAATGTAACGTTAAATACTAGACAGATGGATGAAACGGAACGAATTGAAAGTGGCCGTGAATAAAACCGTAGCAATAATCCTAAATAGGAAAAAACTACCTCCTATAATGTTTACCATGGCAGGAGAAGATATCTATCCCGTGCGACAGATAAAATATCTGGGCATGATTATAGATACGGGACTATCGTTCGGGTATATCCACTACGCCTGCGAGAAGGCGAAACGTACAATGAAGGCCCTAGGCAGCATACTGCCTAATATTAGAGGTCCAGGACAGAAGAAAAGGAAGGTACTAGCGATGGCAATGGAGTCGATAATGATGTACGGGGCTCCGCTATGGGTCGGTGCAGCAAGACTGAAAATCTATCGAAAAAAAATCACGTCCACCCAAAGACTAATGGCCTTGAGAGTATGCAGTGCATACCGCACAACATCTGCAGATGCCGCGCTCGTAGTGGCAGGCCTTGTACCGCTACACCTCCTTGCCGAAGAGAGAAAGCGACTATATGACCTACACAGGACAATAACAATAACAGACCGGAAGGAACAGAGGGAAATGACTTACCAGAAGTGGCAGACAGAATGGGACCTCGCTAAAGTCGGAAGGTGGACCCACAGGATGATACCGGACATCAAGAAGTGGGTAGAGAGGAAGCATGGATCGGTAAATTTCCTCATTACACAGTGCCTTACAGGACACGGAGTCTTCTGCTCCTACACGGAGAGAATTGGAAAGAGGGGAAGTGCACAATTCCGTTACTGCCCATAGCAAGTAGATGATACTCCAGAACACACAATATTCCACTGTGGGAATTGGGATAACGAAAGGGACAATGTAAAAAGAAACCTACCTGCGGCAGCCATGTCCCCGGAAAACATAATAGAGGAAATGATCGGACACAAGGACAGCTGGGAAACTGTGAAGAATTTTGTAGAAGAAGTGATGCGGAAAAAGGCAAAAGATGAATTAGAAGAACAGAGCAGAGAAAGAGACGACAACCGATAAAGGATATTAAGACCAAACCTGTAGGATGTAAGGCTGAAAGGCGGGAAGTACCGACAGTAGGTTCAATGGAAATATGAACGACGAAGTGTTAAATTTAATTTTTTTCACTGATGAAGCCTGGTTTCATTTAAACGGACACATTAATTCCCAAAATATGCGCATGTGGAGTGTTGACAACCCACATTTTTTTAGAGAGACCCCACTGCATACAATCAAAGTTGGTGTGTAGTTAGCAATGTCAAGACGCAGAACTATCGGTCCAATATTTTTCTATGGTAAATTAAACAGTGCCACTTATAGAGCCACTATTTTGCAACAATTTATTAACTTCATGATGATGAACTCCAAAATGGCTTCTTCCAACAAGATTCTGCTAGACCGCACATTGCCCGTGGAACTTTAAATTCTTAAGGAATTCTTCGTTGACAGGCTAATAAGCAAAGACCGATTGCCACCACGTTCTTGTCATCTAACTCCTCTGGACTTTTTTCTTTTAACATATTTAAAAAAATCAGTTTTCAGCAGTCCAGTGCATACAGTAGAGGATCTGCGAAACAATGTAATAAGAAAATGTGAATAGATAGACAATACAGTATTACAAAATGTGTTCGATAACATAAAACGGCGAATTAATTTGTGTATTCGTGAAAATGGACAACACATTCAACATCTGTTGTAATGTTTGTTCTTCTTTGTTAATTTTATAATTCACAACACAATAAAATAAATCAGTGTTAAATTTATGAGACGGCGTTTTATTGAAATTGTTGAACTTAACACTAAAAGCAATGCGACATAATCTCAAGACCACTGACAGCTACTTAAAAATGACATTTGATAATTTCTTTAATTTTATGTGTGTCAAATAAGAAACGACCTACTTCTTCAAATTCATGGCAAGAGTGGATTCCAAGGCTTTTGGGACTCATGTTATAATAGGCAGTGTTCTGCCTATGATTTATTCAGTGGGTCTTTAGCAGATTATCACTCCACCTTTTTCTGTGGCGTCCAATTGAGCGTCATCCCAATGGATAGTGGTCTCTTGCTATTTGTACCACCGTTTTCTTCGTCTTCTTGTCCATTCGTTGATGTCTTCAACGTTGCTAATTCCTCTAATACCCGTATTCATAGTCCTTCCTTGAGGAACAAGGATTCCTCATTTCGCGTTTCATAGACCTTCCTTCACAGAACAAGAAGCTTTATTGGACTCCATAGCAGGTTTCGAGCTTCCTTAAGGAAACCTTCAGCACTGCGTTTCTACGACTAACGTTTGCGCTAAATGGTTTTCCCTAAATATGTTTTCCTTCTGGAAGGGAGAGCAGAGTTGTGACTATGAAACAAGGACGCCTCTGAGATTCAAGGAAGCATTCATCAAGGTGTCCTTTATCCTTGAGATAAGGAGAGATTATGAATCAGGGTATAAGTCCTATGTTTCTTTTTCGGTTTTTTAGTGTTTTCCTGCAGATTCTTCTTATAATTTTCATTTCTCTAGAAAATACAATTCTCCTTGTATTTGCTGTGTTCGGTCTTGCTTCTATCATCATCACTGGCGTAGATTGTAGATTGTAGATATGGTGGTGACGACTTGTACTGCGACCTTTATAGATCTATTGTACCCCACCCTCCTCCTCCAAGTGTTGGTGTACTTACCCATTTAGAGCGCCTCCTCTAATCCTGATTCCTTTGGGAATCTCAGGATCTGGGTGGGATTCAAGGGCTGCAGCTCTTCTGTGTTCAAGCAGTGAGCCCCAAGGTACATCTGTCTTTTGCGGAGTAATGCTCCGCAGTCTTTGAACAGATGTATGGGGGTTTCATCTGCTGAGCCACAGAATCTGCATCCATCATCCTCCTCTAGGCCTAGGGCCTTGAGATGATTCCTAAGTCGGCAGTGTCCCGTCAGGGCTCCTGTCAGAATTCTGAGCTTGTTCCTGCTTAGCTTCAGGCAAGCTTTTGTTCTATTCTGGTTAAAAGATCCCAGCATCACTTTGGATTGCCTTAGCCCTGGAAGTTCTTTCCAGGTTTTCATCCATTTTCCTCTTATTTCTTCATCTTAACTTTTGCGGATGGTGTTCACGCTCATACCGCAAAAGGGTTCCGGACCTATAAAGGGGCTACTGGGTCCCTTGTTTGCTAGGTGATCGGCTTCTTCGTTTCCGTCTATACCAGTGTGTCCTGGTACCCAGTATAGCGTTACTTTATTATCCCTGCCAAGCTTGTTCAGCTTCCCCACACAGTCCCATACCAGTTTGGATCTGATGGTGTATGAGCTACTGGCCTTGATGGCTGCTTGGCTATCTGACAGGATAGCAATTCGTTTTTTGCGGTAATTCCTGTCGAGGTTAAACTGTGCACATCTTTCGATTGCGTGTACCTCTGCTTGGAAGATACTTGGGGATGTTCCCATGGATTCGAAGTATCTGGTACGAGGTCTAAACACTCCTGCACCAGTGCCTTCCTTTGCCTTCGAACCATCTGTATACCACTTGATGGCATTTTGCTCTATGTGGTATGCTGCTTTACTACTACACATTGCGGTGTAGTTTTTCTCGAAGTGGTATTTGCATACCATTTCGTCTTTTGGTACTTCCAGCCAGGGGATCTTGGCAGCGAGGCTGTTTCCGTCTCTGCTCCTGATTATTTTACCTCTGCCCATTCCTTCCTTGCTGAACCTTACGATCGCCGATCTGGCGGCGCTCTCCACCACAAGGTGCAGCGGAGTCAGATCCAGCAGCAGCTCCAATGCTGCTGTCGGACACGACCCCATCGCCCCCGTGATGCAGACACACGCCAGTCTTTGAATCTTCACAAGCTGTTTCCTCATAGAGGCCAGCTTGATTCTACTTCCCCACGCAACTGCCCCATAAGTGATTGCAGGTCTCACTATCATGGTGTACATCCATCGCAGGATAGTGGGGTTACAACCCCACGTTTTTCCTGCCAGATTTCTGCACACAATTAGGGCGCGTTTGGCATTACCTACCACTGCCTCAGCGTGTCTCTTCCATAGGAGTTTGCTATCTAGGGTGATACCCAGATACTTTATCTCCTGTTGGTATTCTACTGCCTTCCCATCTATGAGTATGGGATGTAGGCAGCTTAGTTTTCTCCTTCTAGTAAATGGTATCACCGTGGTTTTGCTCGGGTTGAGTCTCAATCCCACTGTTTGACACCATCTACTAGTTACTTTGAGGCCTCTCTGAACAATTTCACAGAGCGTTCCCTCAAATTTTCTTCTGGCCATTATGACTATGTCATCGGCGTAACCTTGACATTTGATGTCTAGGTTGTTTAGCCTAACCAGTAGTTCATCAACTACCAGGCTCCACATTAGCGGTGGTAGTACACCTCCCTGTGGGCACACTCGAGTTGTGGAGATCTTAATGGTATCTCTTCCCACTTGTGTCTCCGCCATTCTAGTTCTCAGTATTTCTCCCATCCACTTTGAGATAGTGCTGACTCCTTCTTTCGAGGGCCGCCTTTACAGCCTCGTGTGAGGTGTTGTCAAAAGCTCCCTCTACATCCAAGAAGGCACATATCGCTACTTCCTTTGTCTCTAGTGCTGCTTCTATTTCATTTGTCAGCTGATACAGGGCGGTTTCTGTGGATTTCCCTGCTCTGTAAGCAAGCTGACTCTTGTGTAGTGGTGTACCTACAAGCACTATAGTCCTAAGGTAATTATCAATCACCTTCTCCATTGTCTTTAACATAAAAGATGTTAGACTAATGGGTCTAAATGACTTCGGTCGAGTGGTGTCTTTCTTTCCCACCTTCGGTATAAATATCACTACTGCTAAAAATATTTAGAAGATACGGCATTAGTTCTCTCTCTCCCTTTTGTAGGAAGGCATGGACTAGTCCGTCCACACCTGGGGCCTTAAAAGGCTGGAAAGTGCCGATAGCCCATCTGATTCGGTTTTCCGTACAGATTTACGCTGCACTCTTCCAGTCGGCCCGACTTGGTTTCCGTGGTTGCATCAAGCCCTCGGTCTCCCTGTATCTTCTACAACCCGGAAAATGGGTTTCCAGCGCCTGCTGGTCATTCTTGGTTTGTCACAGGAGGCGGCAAGTCCTCCTCTGTCTCCACCAGAACAACATCTACCTCTTCCTCTATACACATAGCTGGACTGCTCATGTCTACGAGTGTGAGGTCGAGGTCGTCTTCCCGGTAATCCGGGCTGACTTCCTCGTTCACGGCCTTGGCCATTAAAGGTTCAACAGAGGGAGCTGCCGCCACCGCTATTCCTTCCACCTCGGAAGTAGCCGTTGTTGCGGTCGTTACTTCCGAGGGAGGGGCCGCTGTGGCTGCCGCTACCTCTCCATCCGCTTTTTGTGTGGCGTCGTTCTTCCGCCCATGGACTTTAATCCGCCCGAACCTATAGTAGAGGCTATGGTTGGCCTCCGCTATAGCTCCAGCGGACTCTTCGTCAATTCCCACCGTTAGGAGTTGACCCCCATTTTCCACCCGGCACCCAAGGACCTTCCATTCGGAAATGTTAAGTCCTTTGTTTTGGGCCCTGAGATAGTTGCTGGAGGCCTCCGGGGTTAGGTCCCCGCTCCTTGGTAGGAACATGGTGATGAAGTGTGGCTTGGGGATATCATCACCCAATTTCGCCACCAGAGCCCCCCCCTTCCCAATATCTTAGGATAGGCGCTCTGTCATCAGCCATTTTGCCGTCTGTTCGTTCGCACAGTCGACAATGACTAGTCCTGGTTTGAAGTGTATTCCTTCAAACTGTATCTCATGAGACCAGTCTACGACTGTCTCCTTCATAATTGCTTGCTCAAGAGCAGGCATATCCTTCTTAGTCAGGGGATTACTTGGGTAGTCTCTGGACATAACACCAACCCTCACCACCTTGACGGCGGTGGCGTAGCTGGTGCTCGGCCCAGAAATCTTGGGAGGGCAGCTGGGGTAGCTGACCACTCCCATTGCCCCACTTTGGATGTTCCCCTTCTGTCTCTTAGCTGCCTTGTCTTGGGGCGTTATATCAGCCCCTATTTTGGCAGCTCCTTGTGTTTGTGGTGTAGTTCCCACCTTTTTCTGTACTGCTTTCTTCTTAGCTTCCTCGGGTTGTAGCCCGTTTGCTAAGAAGCGCAGATACCATCTCACCCCGGCTCCGCTGAGGCCCTTTCTCAGTGGGTCATCGAGTCCGCCTGGACTACCTAGGGGTGGCAAGGGATGTGCCCATCTCGTCTTCTTCTTACCTGCCTTGGGCTTTGTCTCCTCTTGCTTAGTCACGGGCTTGGTGGGAGTAACGGTGTTACCGGTCACCTTGCCCTGACTTTTAGAAGCCGTTTTGGGAGCGGGTCTTCCCTGGCTTGCTGGCTTGATGGGAGTAACGGTGTTACTGACCATCTTGCCCTTGCTTTTTGGCGACAGTCTGGGAGTTGGTCTCTCTCGACTGTGGGGGTCTCGGATCGTGGGGCTCATACTCCATCTGTTCCGCCAATTGTGTGGCGGTTATATCCCGCACACACGGGTTAAATTTTTGTTTTTGTTTTTTGTGTTCCATTCGAATCCCACGAGTCGCAAGGGAACTAAAGGTCCACCACATCAGAGCCCCGCTTGATAGTGGTAAGGCTGGATACCCTCTGAGGTCGCCAGGTATCAAAGGGGCTCCGTAAGCGATGGCCGGTTGCCCTTGGCCATCAACCAGTCCCTTCGGCACGGTTCGCATGACACCTTGGGATTAAGGGTTTGAAAGTTCTTGGTTGTTCGCCCTCCGCCGAACGCCCCGACTGGAGTTGTTCCAGTCGTGAACTCCAACGGTATGTTGCGAAACTAAGCCCTCACACCGCGACAAGGTGACTTCCACGTGAGGGATCACTAGCGTAACAACCTGCTGTGAGCCCTTGCCTCTCCCAGAAGACGTCTCCATCGTGCTCTATCCTGTGACACATGGCGCCAATTTCGAACGCCAATGGCCTTGCTTGACTTCATCCTCCCACCGAAGTTTCGGTTTCTCTGGTGTTCTTCCGCTTTGTCACTTAACAGTCATCTCTGTACCATATACGTCTCCATTGTGCTCTATGCTGTGACACATGGCGCCAATTTCGAAACGCCATTGGCCGCTGCCTCTTGGTTACTTCATCCTCCCACAGGAGTATCGGTTTCTCTGGTGTTCTTCCGCTTTGTCACTTAACTGTCATCTCTGTACCATGTGCGTCTCCATTGTGCTTTATCCTGTAACAAATGGCGCCAATTTCGAAACGCCAATGACCGCTGCCTCTTGGTTACTCCCACCGGAGTTTCGGTTTCTTCTTCTTCATATGGCGCTACGGCCCAAATGAGGCCCTGTCCTCCTGTATTTTTGTCTTCCATTCTTCCCTGGCCCTTGCTGTTCTTCTCCACACTCTTACTTCGAGTAGTTGGTATGCGTCTTCCCGGGTCTCTTGCTCACACTGTTTTCTTTGCCTCCCTACCTATCCTAATTTTTGCGTTCAGAGCTCTTAGTGGCAGACGGTTGTAGTCCATCCTGAGCACGTGTCCTGCCCATCTTAGTCTTTGCAGTCTGATTAATGTAGAAATCGGTGGTCCTTTGTATATCTGGTATAGCTCATTGTAGTCCTTTGGCCATCTGATATTTCCGACCGTTACTCCTCTAGAATCCTACGTAGCACCTTGCGCTCAAATATGTCCATTGCGTACTTGTTTTTTTTTCGGTTATAGTCCATGTTTCGCCATTGCATAGTACGCCTTAGTTGCTGCTAGGACTCGGCGTCTTACTTCTTTTTGTCTACCATCTTTGTTGATTTCCACACCCAGATATGTAAATTTGTTGACATCCTCCATATTGTCTGACAACTGTAATTCTGGCCCGCGCTTTCTTCTTTGTGCAGAGGATCTATGCCCAGCTAAAAGGCAGCTGCCAAAGATAGTGGGCTCATTGCTTTGTTTTGCTTGTGCTGATGCTGAGCCCACAATCTTTGGCAGCTGCCTTTTAGTTGGGCATAGGACCTCTGCGCTCTTCGGCCCTTGTGCTCATAATATTTATGTCATCGGAATATGCCGCTAGTTGCACTGTTTCGTTGGCTAGGATGTTATTTCTACTTACAGCTAAACGTCTTATAACAAATTCCAGCGCTAGGTTGAAGAGTGTGGGAGCTAGCCCATCCCCTTGTTTCAACCCTTTCGTTATTTTGAAGGGGTCCGTGAGTTACTTTTGGACCCGCACCACGGCTTCAGTTTCACATTTTGTGGTCTTTATCATTTTCACCAGATTAGTTGATATTTTCAGCTGCTTTTGATTGTGGTAGAGGTTGTTGCTTTCGATGCCTGCTTATAATCGATGAAGTTGTTGTTCACATCGATGTCGTATTCCCATGCTTTATTCAAAATTTGCTTCACTGCATCATCTGTTCCACCGTCACTTACCGTCCACCTCGGTCCTTTGTGATTAATAAGTTGTATCCTTAAAGCTTCGGAGGAGTTTCATTCAACTTTATAAATAAATGAGATAGGGCGGATCAATTTGTATAATTTTTTATGCAAGGAAACAAGTTTGTTCATTGAAATAGAAAACTATTAACTTATTATTAGCTCAAACCGAATTGTTATGTCTTCACGGTGAGTTTGTAAATTTTCCGTTTCTCAACAACAGGGAAAAACTATAATTACACTCGCAAAAATAATGAAAATGTTATTAGGTCATCGGTGACGCAATTACAATGCGCCCGTAAATCAGTCAACGCGCATATTGTATAGTATTATAATAGTAGATGGTCGTCTAGCCAGTCCAAACACACGACAGAAATAGTCCGACATTATAAATAGACAGTTTGGAGCAGACGGTCGTCGGTTTTCCCTCCGTTTTCTCTAATGGGAAGAATCAAGTGTCGCTCGGTGTCGACGAAGAGATAATCCGGTAATTTCCTCCACTGTAATGTTCCTCCTTGTTTACAGAGCAAGCTCTCGCTGCATAATATATTTTCCCGTGTAAATATAATGTGTATAATGCGTGTGTTTGTTTAGGAGGAAATGCGATTAGTTTCAGCTTTATGGGCCGCGCGTAAAACTCGAGTTTTCCTTCAATAAAATTGTTTTTTTGAATTTGTGACTTTTGTTATCCCGTTTCCGAAAACTATTTAAGATAAGTTTCGAGGTTTACGAGGGTTAATAGAGGATTAACGGAATCTTTTGTTTTGTTTTATGATGCTCTAGAATCAAGGTCTTTGTTTAAAAGAGAGCAAACAAGTAAAGAAAGCAAACATAGAATGGGGTGGATTGTTTGGAGAAGGAAAATGAGGAAAAATATTTTTGTACGAGATACCCTTTTATTTCTTCACTTTTCATAAGAAAGATGATATGTTATTGAGGGAGGTGATTCAATAGAAATGTACAAACATCTATTCTGAATGAAAAATCCTTTTGAAGGACTTGAATGTATTTCACTATTTTAGTCGATATTTGGCAAAAACCAAAAATTAAAAAAAAAATGATTTCTCGCGCTTTAATCAATCCTTATTTGCGAATCGCTGGAGATTTTGTAAAATAGTTTTTCTACTGATATATGTGAAAATGGCATCTTTACCAAGGCTTACCCTACATGAAAGTGACATTTTTTCAATCTAGAGATGAAAATATTTTCACATCTAGAGACGAAAATGAGCATTTTAAATTTATGATTTTCCCGATTAAAACACTAAACTAACCAAATTAGCATGGATTTTCTTATTAATTACATCAATTTCAATGAAATATTTTATGTACAAACGTAAAACGAACCTGAAACTATTTAAAAAACCGAAATAAAATTAGGACATTTGACTTGAAAAGTATCACCTTCTATGAGAATATGGTTTTTTTTTTTAATTAAATTTGTATTGACAGTTCGCTTCGAATTGGATTTATTAAAGTCGAATTATGGATTCTACAACCGAAATCAGTAGAAAAAATTTCATTTACAACTCAAGATGAAAGTGTTTTTTTTTGGTTCGGTGTGATCGCTAACTCGCTGGCGCACGTGAGCAAACTCCCACCTCACCAAAAAAACGCCACTTTGATCTCTTGCTGTAAAATATACTATTTTCCATTTTGCGTCTGTAATGGACTCATAACAGCACTCCTATGCGTGCGGTTATGGCTCGCCGAATGCGATACAATTTTTTCAATATGTATCGGCGATTTTTTTATTTAGAAATAGCATAAAAGGGCGCAAAATTGAAAAAATAGTATTAAAGAACGAGTTCAATAAGTGCGTTTTTTAAGCACCCGTCCATTATAAACCAAACAAAACGCGTCCAAACTTGGACGCGTACTGTAAAAGTGCGTTTACTGAACTTCATGAAAAGTTAATACATTTTCTCGCAATTTTTTAATATTTTGATATTTTTGAGAAAACAATATTTTATTAAGTTTCACACTACGTGGAACAATACAATTTTACTCTAGTAGAGAAAGGATCATTCTATCAAATCAACTTGTGTATTTTGCAAAATAATTGATCTGACCGCAGCCGCCGCCCTCAAATTCAAAGCGGCCAAGATGGTGAGATATTTAAATAACTATATTTTGAAAAATGCTACAGATACATTAAAAAATCTTTCAGTTTTAGATAGCGCATACGTTTGTATATTGAAATTGCCTTTGCAATTTTTTTGCAAACCCATGTTTAAGAAACGAAGTTCAATCAAGGGGTATTTTTTACTTTTGTGACTAAACCGAAGGATCCAAATTAGGATAACGTGGCAAGGACCGTTGGTTTAACCCAGGTTAGATTAGGTTGCCCACCGCGAAGCCGCAGATAAAACATGACCACATACGCGCGGCAGCGTGAACTCTCGATCCCATATAGGACAGTGTGGTAAGGTCCGTTGGTTTAACCCAGGTTAGATTAGGTTGCACACCGCGAAGCCGCAGATAAATCATGACCACAAACCCCCGGCAGCGCCAACTCTCGATCCAATATAGGACAATGTGGCAACACCGTTGGTTTAGCCCAGGTTACATTAGGTTGCCCATCGCGAAGCCGCAGATAAAACATGACCACATACGCGCGGCAGCGTGAACTCTCGATCCCATATAGGACAGTGTGGCAAGGTCCGTTGGTTTAACCCAGGTTAGATTAGGTTGCACACCGCGAAGCCGCAGATAAATCATGACCACAAACGCCCGGCAGCGCCAACTCTCGATCCAATATAAGACAATGTGGCAACACCGTTGGTTTAGCCCAGGTTATATTAGGTTGCCCATCGCGAAGCCGCAGATAAATCATGACCACAAACGCCCGGCAGCGCCAACTCTCGATACAATATAGGACAATGTGGCAACACCGTTGGTTTAGCCCAGGTTAGATTAGGTTGCTCATCGCGAAGCCGCAGATAAAACATGACCACATACGCGCGGCAGCGTGAACTCTCGATCCCATATAGGACAGTGTGGCAAGGTCCGTTGGTTTAACCCAGGTTAGATTAGGTTGCACACCGCGAAGCCGCAGATAAATCATGACCACAAACGCCCGGCAGCGCCAACTCTCGATCCAATATAAGACAATGTGGCAACACCGTTGGTTTAGCCCAGGTTATATTAGGTTGCCCATCGCGAAGCCGCAGATAAATCATGACCACAAACGCCCGGCAGCGCCAACTCTCGATCCAATATAGGACAATGTGGCAACACCGTTGGTTTAGCCCAGGTTAGATTAGGTTGCCCATCGCGAAGCCGCAGGTAAAACATGACCACATACGCGCGGCAGCGTGAACTCTCGATCCCATATAGGACAAGTTGGCAAGGTCCGTTGGTTTAACCCAGGTTAGATTAGGTTGCACACCGCGAAGCGGCAGATAAATCATGACCACAAACGCCAGGCAGCGCCAACTCTCGATCCAATATAGGTCAATGTGTCAACACCGTTGGTTTAGCCCAGATTAGATTAGGTTGCCCATCGCGAAGCCGTAGGTAAAACTTGACCACATACGCGCGGCAGCGTGAACTCTCGATCCCATATAATACAAGTTGGCAAGGTCCGTTGGTTTAACCCTGGTTAGATTAGGTTGCACACTAGGTTAGATTAGGTTTCAAATAATAAAAAATTACTTTGTTATATTATAGAGTAGTATACAATACGTTAAGGTTTTTTTTATTACTCATGCGCGAAAAGTATACGAGAAATGCCACTTCTCGTTACATATACTAAAATTGTATCGCACGCCTTTCTGGGAGGGGGCGGGAAAAATACGTCAAATCGGGTTTGGAGAATTAAAACGGACGTTTTGAGTGATTTTCGAAAGAAATTTTGCTGGGCAAAAGTGGTGAAATGTTTAGAAATCTCCAAACGATTGACGAATTTTTGAGATAATTTGGTGCCGCCGAAGGCGGTGCAAGATTTTGTCCTCTAAGTCGGGATGTAGAGGAGGAGGATGCTCATACGACTGCGTTGTATTGGAAACTTCAGCGACGCGATATGCGCACCAGTAGTCGGCACCCGGGGGACAGTACTTGTGCTGCGGCTGTTCGTTTGTCGAAATCATGTGAACATAGGTGACCATTATAGGCATCCTTCATTTCCTCCTTCGACATTATATCTTTCTTTGACATTTCTTCTTCTGTTTCTTCTAATTGCGATTTTGATGGTGGTCGCCGACGACTAGAACGACTTGAGCGATAATCTGACTCACTTTTATTTATCTTTCGACTCATGATCACACAGTACGAGGGACACGCGATATATAAGCTTCTCGCGGGCTTCCAAGCGCCCGACCTTAGAAGCGATAACACGCTCGATGTTGTTCGGAACATGATACCTAGTGTATATACGCTATAGAGATGTTCATCATCAATCATCATCATCAAGCGACCAATCGCGTCCACTGCTGGACATAGGTCTCCCGTAGCTTTCTCCATCCTGGCCGATCCTGTGCTGCCTCTATCCAGTTGGTCTTTATCCTTTTGATGTCGTCGGTCCATCTGGTTGGTGGACGGCCTCTACTTCTGTATGCGTCTTGGCGCGGTCTCCACTCAAGTATCCTCTTTGTCCAGCGATTGTCCGTAAGTCGCGCCACATGACCAGCCCAGTTCCACTTTAAGGTTGTTATACGGGTAACCGCGTCCGTCACTCCGGACCTCTCTCTTAATGTTATATTTGGGATCCTGTCTCTTAGTGATATACCTTACATCGACCTCTCCATTTTCCTTTGCGCGATACTTATTCTATTTGTAGTGTTCTTTGTGAGGGTAAGTGTTTCAGCCCCGTATGTAAGCACAGGCAACACGCACTGATCGAATACTTTTCTTTTTAGGCATATTGGAATGTCTGACTTAAAAATATTGCGCAGCTTTCCAAAGGCCGCCCATGTTAGGCCTATTCTTCTCGACATTTCACAGGTTTGGTTGTTTCTACCGATAGAGATTTTGTGACCAAGGTATTTATAAGAGCTTACTTGTTCTATGCTTACTCCGCCTATCTTGATTGCCTCACTCATAACAAGATTTGTCATGTATTGAGTTTTGTAGGTGTTGATTTTGAGTCCAACAGAGTTCGATGCTTCCCATAGCCTCCGTAGCATTTGTTTTGCTTCGTCCATACTATCTGCGATAATTAAGATATCGTCGGCGAATCTCAGATGGTTTAGTTTTTCGCCATCTATGTTTATGCCCATGTCACCAAAGTTGGCCTGTTTGAACATATGTTTTAGGAGGGTTGTGAATAACTTTGGCGATATGACATCTCCTTGGCGTACACCTCGTGCAATATCAAAGTCTTGGGAATCATCTTGCAGCCTAACATAAGCTTTTGCTCTTTGGTACACGTGTTTGATGACCTTGATGTATCTATGATCGATACGGCATTCAGCAAGAGCTTGTAGCATTTTATGCTGGTTTATTGTGTCGAAGGCTTTTTCGTAATCGACGAAGATTATGCAGAGGGGTTTATTGTACTCGATGCATTTTTCGATAAGTCAAGTCCACTATTTGTAGATGGTCATTTGTGCCAAATCCGGCTCGAAACCCAGCTTGCTCGCGGGGTTGATATAGGTCGAATTTATTTGTCAACCTCTTGTTAATGATTCTCATGAATAGCTTATATATATGCGATAGTAAACTAATGGGTCTGTAATTTTGCAAGTTGGTGATATCTCCTTTCTTATGCAGTATTATAATTATTGCCCGATCCCACTGGGAAGGTGTTGTCCCAGTTTGTAGGCAAGCATCAAATAACTTGCATAATGCATTTAATAACGTAGTTCCGCCGGCTTTTAGGGACTCGACTGCTACGCCGTCGTCGCCAATTGCTTTATTGTTTTTCATATCTCTTAGTGCCCCCCTTATTTCGTCTAAGGTAATATTTGGAATATCCTCGGACCCTTGATTTTGCACTCTATTTATGTTGGTGTCCAAGCTCACTGCATTTTTATCGCTATATAGTGTCGCGTAGGAGTCTTCTACAACCTTTAATATTTCCATTTTATTTGTTGTTTTTTGGCCACTCTGTTTTGCTAGCTTGCAGATGTTTTTTCTGTTGCGTTTGTTGTATGTTTATTTGTCAGATTTCTTCTCCTTTCCATTATTTGTTTAGTGCTTGTACTGAGTTTTTCTTTTCGTTGGGTGCTTTGTGTCTGGCATTCTTTTACTGCGGTTTTTATAGAATTTGTAATAAGTGCGTTCAGGTCCTCCACATTCGGGTCTAAAACACTTTCCATATGTGCTAGCTGTGATTCTATTCTATGTTTATACTGGGTTTCGTCTCTAAGCGGTCTACATTTGCTGGATGTTGGTTGTTTAATAAGCTTTCGCCGCTCGTTCTTGATATTAATTGAGATTTTGGATCGGACCAGCCTGTGGTCGCTGCCTATTGAGAACTTATTTAGCACAGTTACATCTCGCACTATTTCCTTTCTGTTAGATATGATGAAGTCGATTTCATTTTTTGTAGAGCCATCGGGGCTGGCCCGGGTCCATTTTCGCTGTGGTGTTTTGCGATAGAAGCTGTTCATTGCAAATAAGTTATGTTGCAGGAGAAATTTAAGAAGCGTTTGACCTCTCTCATTCCTCACTCCAAATCCGTGGGTTCCCAACGGTGTTTCGGTTTCGTCTTCCTTATGCCCCAATTTAGCGGTTAAGTCCCCTATTAGCATGCTGTAGTGGGTAGGTTCTTGCTGTATTGCGGTATTTATATCATCATAGAATACCTCCACCTCCGCGTCCGAGTGTGCGGATGTAGGTGCGTATACCTGGATAATTTTTAACAAGTATCTAGTGTTTAGTTTGTATATGAGGTACATTACTCAATTAATTAGATCTTGGTGACGTTTTGTATATGCTCTTTATGTACTAGGAACCCGACTCCTCCTTCGTTTATGTGTTGGCCTCCTCTGTAGTGTAGCAGATGGCCTGAGTGAAGTGTTAGTTGTTCCTCAGCTGTTCTTTTATGTTCGCTTATTCCTAGTATATCCCATTTGATATGGGAGAGTTCTTCCTCGAGTTCTTGTAGTTTCTGAGTTTTTGATAACGTTCTGGTATTTAGAGTAGCGATGGTCAGTTTTCGGTTCTGGTAGCCTATCCTGTACCGGAGATTCTTCGCACCCTCTTTTCGCTTCCTTGTCCTTCCGCTACCTTGGTCGGGGATAAGCGAGCTGCCGGGGACTGAGGGCCGTGTGTTTTGATGTACTATCATTACGGGGGTTTTAGCCATTTGCCCTACCACGCTGGCCAGTGCGGGTTGGTAGAGTTGAGAATTCATTTCCTTAGTTCTCTGTTTTAATGGTTATACCGCCATAACTCGGTCGTCAGAGCCTCTTTAGTTTTCTAGCAGGGAGCACCAACGTGCAGGCGAGGTTGACATTTGGGTCGGACTTATCTGTTGTTTTGCCGTCACCCCTTACTCCCCTAGAGATGTTAATACTTCGAATTTCGATCTGAAAATTTAGGAGCATATTCTCCAAGTGTTAAACTGATTTTTTCACACAAAAAAAAATTGTCAAAAAATGGCAAATTACATGACTTTCCCCCCTTAATTTTATCCAAAACGGGCCAATGCCATCCGGTCCAAATGTAGATTTTGATGTAGTGTCGGTACATACAGCTATAAAGTCACAACATCACAACACTCAATGAAAGGATTTTCGATCCAACTTAAATTACTGCAAATGGGGAGAAATATTCGAAATATGTCTGTTAAATGTTCCAAAATATGATTTTTTAAATTCTGGTCGAATGCGATATTATTGGTTGCAAATAATTTAAATTAGCAAGACATTCCGTATTATTCTAGGTGATGCATTCCTCCCAAAGGTTGATTTTCGATTTGAACGTGTTTATTATTGACCTTAAAAACTGTACTATTTGGTCCTTCGTTCATGTACGAAGGCTAGATTTTGAGGCCAATTAGAGTCATTAAATTTTATAGAAAATTAACGTTCAGATAAAAAGATTCGAATTTCATCATGCAATTCTCAGAGTCTGGTCAGAACCTTTCCCTGGTTAACCATCTAACTTCAGTATGAAGAAGGAGATTTTTATGTAAGCTTCCCAGATCATCGCACAATAGGACAAATAGCCTGATATTTAGAGGTCTGGATTTGATAAAATTAACCATCTTAACCGCCTCATTGAGAACTTCTTGCAATGTTTTTGGTATTCGTTTAACATCGAGAGCATGACTATGTAGACAATGTAGCAATGGCTTTGCCATTGATGTTTGAAACTAGTTTCTTTATACGTGCTATTACGCTCTTTATAATACCAACCATAGCTTTGACTCCGGATCAGTGCATATATGATGACATAAATTCCCAGAAATTGAATGTTTTTCAAAATATGCATTAAGTAAATTAAATATTTCTTCGCCTGTTGTTTGAGTTGGCAGAGCTTTGCAAAAAAGCATATCTTCCTGAAAATTGGATTTGTGTATGTATCTCACGAAAAGTAACAAAATTGCTAACCCAGGCACATCTGTAGATTCGTCCATTTGCAGAGTGAATCCATTTTTAGCATTTTTCAAACGACTTATTTATTATTAATTATGTAATTAATTTGTTATTTTATGTAATTGATGTAGAGTCGGTACACATTATTACATCATTATTACATCGCAGTAATCTGACGTATGTATGATGAAACTTACTACCGTTTGCCTTTGTAAGAATTTAACAAAAAATCTACTACACCAGATATTTGAAATTATTTATAAGGGCAATGCGTCGTCCTCATCCAACATAAGCGACTGAGCAAATGAATAGTTCCAATATGAAACTCCAATCGAAACACCTGTTCCAGTCAGCGGCGCAACGCAACGTCTCTAATTGTAAACGCCGCGCCAGCGCCGGTTAAAGTTCAGATTTTTAAAGCATTGATTCGCGGAACCCCCGGTTCCAACACCGGTTGAAGAACACTGTTTTAAAGCATTGAGATATTTGCAGAAAATTTTTGAAGGAAAAATTATTCTCCACGGCAAAAGTGGAACATGAAAATGCAACGAAATTCGGGGAGTACTTCCTACGGACACCCATGTTCAGTAAAAATTTCATTAACATTCTTCAAGCGTTTATGGATTTTTATACAAATTTTGAATATTTGAAAATTTTCTTGATCAGTTTTGGTTAGAATATCTGATTGACGTATCTGGGGTTCAAAGGGTAGTGCATGCGCAACCGCACGACAATCGCACAGGAAGAGTTTGTAGCATAGCCTCTCCTACCCAAGTCCGACTCTCACCTCCACGTGGTGAACCCTGGTAACCTGAGCAACCAAGCTGGAGATGCGGTAACCAACCCGTATGGAAAGCGCGGTCAGGGCCAACGAGAGCGGGTGAAATGGTCCTCCGAAAAGGGGGTTTTGCGATGGGCCAACAACTCATCCATAGAAAAAAAAGAAACCGTTACGAAACCACCAAACGTGCCTCGGACTGGACTGACTACTCGGCAACGACCACAGCAATGCACAAGGAAATCGAAAGAAATCACGATGGGAACATGGAATGTAAGGAGCCTCTACCAGATAGGTGCACTAAAAGCCTTAACAAACGAGATGGAGAGATACAAACTCGACATAGTGGCACTACAGGAGACCAACTGGAGCGATAGCGGCATCATGGATATAGGAAAATATAGGTTATGTAAAAGCAGTAATAATGGGAAGGCGCACAAGTTAGGAACAGGCTTCATACTCAAGAAAAGTGTAGGGAAGGATATTATGGACTTCCAAGCAGTAGATGACAGACTCTGCATGATCCGAATAAGAATGAAGCTCTTCAATCTGACAATAATTAACGTACATGCACCGAGCGAAGAGAAAACAGACGACGAAAAAGAGATCTTCTACGCAAAACTAGAAAGGCTATTCGATTCGACATACAACAACGACGTAAAGATGATCTTGGGGGATTTCAATGCTAAGATAGGGAAAGAAGACGTATACAGACCCACGATTGGAAAACACAGCCTACACGAAAATACTAACCACAATGGACAGAGACTAGTGGACCTAGCAGCATCTAGAAACCTTGTAATCAGCAGTACGCTATTCCCACATAAAGACATCCACAAGATGACATGGAGATCACCAGACGGAAGGACACTCAATCAAATAGACCATGTCTTAATAAACACAAGTTTATGTCCAGCATACAGGACGTCAGAAGCTGCAAAGGGGCAGACTGCAACTCGGACCATTACCTGGTGAGGATTAAATTTAAACAAAGGCTAGCCAACTCGAAAAAGCCAGCAAACAGCGGAATAGAAAAATGGGATGTGGAAAAACTGAACTTAACCAGGGTAAGGCAACGATACGAAGAAAAGATCGCCGAAAAACTAGGAGTGTTGACGGAAAATCATAGTATTGAAGAACAATGGACGGAAATTGCAAAGGGGATTAAGGAATCGGCAGAGGAGGCTCTCGGGAAAGTCCATAGGAAAAAACGAAACCAATGGTACGATGCAGAGTGTGAAGAAGCACGCGAGAAACAACAGAAAGCTAGGGCAGAGAATTTACAGAGACCCACGAGAGCCAAACAAGCTGAATACAACAAGCAAAGAAAGGAAGCATCCAAATTATTTCGGAAGAAGAAACGGGCCCATTTTAACGACCAGGTGGCACAGATAGGGCACCACCAAGAGAAACACGAAATTAGAGAATGCTACAAGATAGTGAACAACCTGCGAAATGGATTTCAGCCCAGAGCAACAATAATCAACAGTAAAGAGGGCACCTTACTGGCTGAAGAAAGTAAAGTGGTAGGTAGATGGGCGGAATATTTTAACGAACTCCTGAATACCTCACTACGAGTGGAATTAACCGGACAAACAGCTGAAGACGACCCAATTCACACACCAGAAGTAAGAGATCTGAGAGAAGATAACGAACCATCACAAAGAGAAATAAGCGAGGCGATAAAGGCACTAAAGAACCACAAAGCACCGGGACCGGACATGATAACATCTGAAATGATCAAAATGGGAGGAGACGCTCTGAACTGTGCTTTACACCAGCTGATAGGAAGAATCTGGAGGACAGAAGAGATACCCGAGGAATGGCGGGAGGGGAAGATATGCCCTATCTATAAGAAAGGAAACAAACTGGAGTGCAAGAACTATCGTGGTATAACTCTTCTTAACACGGCCTACAAGGTGCTGTCATGGATAATCGGACGAAGACTCCAACCGTACGCAGAGTACATTATAGGACAGTATCAGACAGGTTTCCGGAAAGGAAAGTCGACGACTGACCAAATGTTTACACTCAGACAAATACTAGAAAAGACATGGGAAATGAACATCAGCACATACCACGTCTTCGTAGACTTTAAACAAGCGTATGATACTATCGATAGAAGAACTCTCATGAAGACAATGGAAGAATTCGAGATACCACAAAAGATCATTAAATTGGTAAATTGTACGTTAAAAAAGACTTGGAACCAAGTCGATATCCAAAAAACGACATCGCACAAGTTTGAAACCATTACAGGTCTGAGACAAGGAGACAGTCTATCACCCATATTATTTAACATCGCGCTCGAAAAAGCTATAAGGAAAGCACAGATAGAATGCAACGGTACCATCTACAATAAATCCACGCAACTTTTGGGCTATGCTGACGACCTAAACATCATCGGTAGATCGCTAACGGCAATGAAAGATGCTTACGGTAAAATGGAGAAGAGAGCCAAGGAGATAGGTCTGTCAATAAACAAAGATAAAACAAAAGTAATGATGGTAAGACCGGGAGCGCCAGTACACGCAGTAAATAATCTGGATATGGGAGAGTACACTGTAGAAGTCGTCAACAACTTTAAATATCTGGGATCAACCGTCACGGATCAGAACGACGAAGGGGTGGAAGTACAACATAGAATCATGCAAGCCAACAGGGCATACTTCACTCTTAAATCCATCCTTAACTCGAAGCTAGCTAGCAGACAAACGAAGTGTAATATATATAAAGCAATCATACGACCCATCCTCACATATGGAAGCGAAGCATGGACGCTGACCCAGAAATCGGAAAAGATGCTGGAGATTTTTGAGCGAAAGATCCTGAGGAAAATTTATGGGGCAATTAACAGCGAAGAGGGCTGGAGAATTAGGATGAACTTCGAACTATATCAGTTATACAAAAGCCCAGATGTGGTATCCCACATAAAACTAAGCAGGCTAAGATGGGCGGGACATGTGTGCCGGATGGCTCCAACAGCAGTGCCGAGACAAATACTCAGAGTGCCGGAAGGTAGAAGGAAAGCGGGCAGGCCAAGGGCGAGATGGGAGGAAAGTGTGAAAAGGGATGCGAGAGAGATGCTGGGGGTGCGGAACTGGCGGGCGGCGGCAGAGGAAAGGGAACGCTGGAGACAACGTTTGGTGGAGGCCAGGGCTCGCTTCGGGCTGTAGCGCCATTAGAGAGAGAGAGTATCTGGATTCACCAAAAACATCGTCCTAACAGGTTCCACTCCAGGTGGAACAATAACATTGTACACATTTGTAGAGAAAGGATCAGGCGATGAAATCACTCTGTCAGTTTTGCAAAATATTTTATCAATGGTAGCCCCACTAAGTTAAAGAGGAACTGATGAAAATAAATTAGCTACTGCTTGAAAATTGTAAGAGATATATCAAACATTCTATCAGTTCTGCATAGGTCGTTGATTTTAACATAGAAATTAATGTTTTCGTATCTTAACGGTCGATAACCTTGACACGAGATTTTTTTAATGGAGTTCATATTTAAATTTTTCAAATATTTATGCAACCACAAAATGCTCAAGAATCTATCTACTATTTAGCCTTTTCAACTATTCCATCTACACTTCCAATTGGTCACCCTCATCAACTTTTCCACCCTATTCAACTATTCCATCCGCATGTACTAGTTTATTATAAAACAAAACAAAAAACATGTGCATGTCATTATTTGACAAAATCCCGAATAGTTGCGCAAGATAGGTGGTGCTACTGTCATGCACATAGCCAATATTAGAAGCAGATAGAATATGAGGGATATTGCAAGTAAGAGCCCGTCTAGACACTTAAGTCTATGTTAGACACAGTAGACTTAAAGACACGCAAGTTAGTCTTATGTTGTTTCTTCGCCGTCTACGTGAATATTAGAAAGAAACAACATCAGACTAACCTATCAAGACAAACGTTAGCATTATATTATTTACTTTAATATTAATTTAACACTTGCATACTAATCTATTACATGTATATTGTTATTATTTATCGTATACATCGTCATTATTATTTTTGGTTTATCGTTAGTTGATTTATTTCATTCGAAATTTTACAAAACAAATAGCTGGTTAATTTAAGAATACTCGAAAACTCTGTCAAACTAATTTTGTTTGTTTAGAAACTGCACATTCCAATTATTAAACATATTAAACATCTTAATGATTCTTCGGCGATTACTAGAAGCAATCATCATTAAAATTGAAATGCGTTCGGTCTCATTTCATTTAACCATTTCAACCTTTACAATAAATTAGGATTTTAACAGCTTGAGAACATATTACGTTTCAACTCTTTTATTTCCTTTTTCAACTTCATTAAAGCTATTGCCTTCAAATCGATATTAGTGAAGTTGCAAAGGTCGAAAATATTTGGGGTGATTTTGAATAAGAAAGTTAGTATACCCTTTAGGGTTAGAAACCTTAGAAACCTTAGGGTTAGAAAGTTAGTATACCCTTTTGGGTTAGAAACCCTTAATGCACAGGTTCTTAAACTGGGGTCTGCAGACCTCTGGGGGTCCGCGTAGGTATTGCCGAGGGTCGTCAAGGCCGCGAGATATTAAAAATGGTTGCAAACAGTTCAAAAGAACGATGATGTATAGTACACATTTGAGTATCTTTTACTACTATTTCTATTCGTTTTATATTTTTTATTCCATATCCTAAAAAATGACCATTTATTAAAATACCAATTTATCAATATTTACTATAACGTAGTGCCTTGAGCCAGAAATGAAGCCTCAATAGCAACATGAAATGCCTAGGGTCGGGGCGGGATCGGCAACAACAAAGTTGTTCAAGAGGGGGTCCGCAAATAAAAATTTGTTCAGGAGGGGTCCTCGGAATACATAAGTTTAAGAACCTCTGCCTTAATAGACCGATCCTTTACCTCGTATTATAAGATTAGTACATATCAAAGTTGTGAGAGGAGGTCCGCAGGTCCTACAAGGACTGTAGCACCATTAGATAATGCTGTATGAATCCAGTGTCAGGTCATATATCAAAGTTTAATTAAACCGCTTGAATGGTATATAACAGGCATGAGCAACTTGCGGCCCGCGGGCCGCATATAGCGCCTGTACCGGCTTCCGTCCACCAGGAATATTACTCCCCAACCTCAAATTTGATTAAACAGGAGCAATATGCCTGCCCTATACTAAGTCGCGCCTGTACTCGAAGGAATAATGGTATTTTAGTTTTAGTTACCACTAGTCAAATAAGGTTGCTCTTACCCAAGTTTACTTTTACCCAAGCCTGTATATAAGAACGAAAAAACTCTGTAACTGCGACTGTTAAAAACTGGCAACATTGATGTCAAGATTGTCGACGACATCAAAGCCCCTGTCGCGCTCGGCCGCTCCATCGCTCTCCCTGTCAATATTTATATATCGTCCTGCATGGACGAGTCGTATGTCACTCGACGTCGCGGCGCGTCTATTTTTACAACAAAACACGTCCGCACAATGTCCATCGGACGTCTCACCGGCTTGTTTCGTTTCCTCTTCTGTTGCCACCTTGCCCCACATCAAGAGGAAATCTAATTTTATCCCGTATATTTGTCACTCATACATAGTCAAACAGAACGGTCACGAGGTTTTCGTACGGAAAAGTTACTTGAAAAGAAAATCAGATTGTGATATTTCCGTTCCATTCTCAGTGAGGGACGTGAATTATGTTTCTTTTCTTTTAACATCTGGCTTATTACTATATCAATAATACAATATAATGTAAACCAATTATTCTTGTAAAAACTAAATATTTCCCAAGAAAGATATTTTTGCCTTTTTCTTACAACATTATTTCACAATAACTATGCTTTTGTCTTTTTCTAATGAAATCTTTTACGATAAATTATAGTCTTCCTTCCTCTAATAATATTATTTCCCAGCAATTGACACTTATTATCTGTTCTATGAATTATCCAGAAGTTAATGACAGTTTTGACATTTATGTCGAACAAATTTGACAAGTCTCAACGTGTATTTCGACATTTATTTCGAACAAATTTGACAGTTCCGTCGTTTACTTCGACATTTATTTTGACATTTTGTTAAAAAAAGATAAAACTATTATAATTGCTGAGAAATGAATTTATTAGAGAAGGACGAAGCTTAAAAGCTTTTGTCTTTTTATAACAAACTCATTTTAAACATCGTCTCTCTCTAATCGTCTTTTTCTAACCAACTTATTTTTAAGCTTCTTCCTTCTCTAATAAAATCGTTCCCAGAAATTATAATAGTTTTGTCTCTTTCTAAAAAACTTATTTGTATGTTTCGTCCTTCTCTAATAAAATCATTTCTCATAAATTATACTCCTAATAGTATTGTCTTTTTCTAACAAAGTTATTTTTAAGCGTCGTCCTTCTCTAATAAAATCAATTCTCAGAAATTATAATAGTATCGTCTTTTTCTAACAAACTTATATGTAAGCTTCGTCCTTCTCTGGCAAAACCTTTTCTTAGAAATTATAATAGTTTTGTCTTTTTCCAACAAACTTATTTATTTTTAAGCTTCGTCCTTCTGTAACTAAATCATTTCTCAGAAATGATAATAGTTTTGTCTTTTTCTAACAAACTTAGTTTTAAGCTTCATCCTTCTCTAATAAAATCATTTCTCAGAAATTATAATAGTTTGGTCTTTTTCTAACAAACTTATTTTTAAGCGTCGTCCTTCTCTAATAAAATCATTTCTCAGAAATTATAATACTTTCGTCTTTTTCTAACAAACTTATTTTTAAGCTTGGTCCTTCTCCAATAAAATCATTTCTCAGAAATTATAATAGTTTTGTCTTTTTCTAACAAAATTATTTTTAACCTTTGTCCTTCTCTAATAACATCATTTCTCAGAAATTATAATAGTTTTGTCTTTTTCTAACAAAATTATTTTTAACCTTTGTCCTTCTCTAATAACATCATTTCTCAGAAATTATAATAGTTTTGTCTTTTTCTAACAAATTTATTTTCAGGCTTCGTCCTTCTCTAATAAAATCATTTCTCAGAAATTATAATAATTTTGTCTTTTTCTAACAAACTTATTTTTAAGCTTCGTCCTTCTCTAACAAAATCAATTCTCAGAAATTATAATAGTTTTTTCTTTTTCTAACAAATATATTCTAAGCTTCGTTCTTCTCTATTAAAATCATTTCTCAGAAATTATAATAGTTTTTTCATTTTCTAACAAACTTATTTTCAAGCTTCGTCCTTCTCTAATAAAATCATTTCTCAGAAATTATAAAAGTTTTGTCTTTTTCTAACAAATTTGTTTTTATGCTTCGTCGTCCTTCTCTGATAAAATAATTTTTCAGAAATTATAATAGTTTTGTCTTTTTCTAACAAACTTATTTTCGAGCTTCGTCCTTCTCTAATAAAATCATTTCTCAGAAATTATAATAATTTTGTCTTTTTCTAACAAACTTATTTTTAAGCTTCGTCCTTCTCTAACAAAATCAATTCTCAGAAATTATAATTGTTTTTTCTTTTTCTAACAAATATATTCTAAGCTTCGTTCTTCTCTATTAAAATCATTTCTCAGAAATTATAATAGTTTTGTCTTTTTCTAACAAACATATTGTTAAGCTTCGTCCTTCTCTAATAAAATCATTTCTCAGAAATTATAATAATTTTGTCTTTTTCTAACAAACTTATTTTTAAGCTTCGTCCTTCTCTAATAAAATCAATTCTCAGAAATTATAATAGTTTTTTCTTTTTCTAACAAATATATTCTAAGCTTCGTTCTTCTCTATTAAAATCATTTCTCAGAAATTATAATAGTTTTGTCATTTTCTAACAAACTTATTTTCAAGCTTCGTCCTTCTCTAATAAAATCATTTCTCAGAAATTATAAAAGTTTTGTCTTTTTCTAACAAATTTGTTTTTATGCTTCGTCCTTCTCTAATAAAATAATTTTTCAGAAATTATAATAGTTTTGTCTTTTTCTAACAAACATATTGTTAAGCTTCGTCCTTCTCTAATAAAATCATTTCTCAGAAATTATAATAGTTTTGTCTTTTTCTAACAACCTTCTTTTTAAGTGTCGTCCTTCTCTAATAAATTCAATTCTCAGAAATTATAAAGTTTTGTCTTTTTCTAACAAACTTATTTTTAAGCTTGGTCCTTCTCCAATAAAATCATTTCTCAGAAATTATAAAAGTTTTGTCTTTTTCTAACAAATTTGTTTTTATGCTTCGTCCTTCTCTAATAAAATAATTTCTCAGAAATTATAATAGTTTTGTCTTTTTCTAACAAACATATTTTTAAGTTTCGTCCTTCTCTAATAAAATCATTTCTCAGAAATTATAATAGTTTTGTCTTTTTCCAACAAGCTTCTTTTTAAGCGTCGTCCTTCTCTAATAAATTCAATTCTCAGAAATTATAATAGTTTTGTCTTTTTCTAACAAACTTATTTTTAAGCTTGGTCCTTCTCCAATAAAATCATTTCTCAGAAATTATAATAGTTTTGTCTTTTTCTAACAAACTTCTTTTTAAGCGTCGTCCTTCTCTAATAAATTCAATTCTCAGAAATTATAATAGTTTTGTCTTTTTCTAACAAACTTATTTTTAAGCTTCGTCCTCTAATAAAATCATTTCTCAGAAATTATAAAAGTTTTGTCTTTTTCTAACAAATTTGTTTTTATGCTTCGTCCTTCTCTAATAAAATAATTTCTCAGAAATTATAATAGTTTTGTCTTTTTCTAACAAACATATTTTTAAGTTTCGTCTTTCTCTAATAAAATCATTTCTCAGAAATTATAATAGTTTTGTCTTTTTCCAACAAGCTTCTTTTTAAGCGTCGTCCTTCTCTAATAAATTCAATTCTCAGAAATTATAATAGTTTTGTCTTTTTCTAACAAACTTATTTTTAAGCTTGGTCCTTCTCCAATAAAATCATTTCTCAGAAATTATAATAGTTTGGTCTTTTTCCAACAAGCTTCTTTTTAAGCGTCGTCCTTCTCTAATAAATTCAATTCTCAGAAATTATAATAGTTTTGTCTTTTTCTAACAAACTTATTTTTAAGCTTCGTCCTCTAATAAAATCATTTCTCAGAAATTATAAAAGTTTTGTCTCTTTCTAACAAATTTGTTTTTATGCTTCGTCCTTCTCTAATAAAATAATTTCTCAGAAATTATAATAGTTTTGTCTTTTTCTAACAAACATATTTTTAAGTTTCGTCCTTCTCTAATAAAATAATTTCTCAGAAATTATAATAGTTTTGTCTTTTTCCAACAAGCTTCTTTTTAAGCGTCGTCCTTCTCTAATAAATTCAATTCTCAGAAATTATAATAGTTTTGTCTTTTTCTAACAAACTTATTTTTAAGCTTGGTCCTTCTCCAATAAAATCATTTCTCAGAAATTATAAAAGTTTTGTCTTTTTCTAACAAATATGTTTTTATGCTTCGTGCTTCTCTAATAAAATAATTTCTCAGAAATTATAATAGTTTTGTCTTTTTCTAACAAACATATTTTTAAGTTTCGTCCTTCTCTAATAAAATAATTTCTCAGAAATTATAATAGTTTTGTCTTTTTCCAACAAGCTTCTTTTTAAGCGTCGTCCTTCTCTAATAAATTCAATTCTCAGAAATTATAATAGTTTTGTCTTTTTCTAACAAACTTATTTTTAAGCTTGGTCCTTCTCCAATAAAATCATTTCTCAGAAATTATAATAGTTTGGTCTTTTTCCAACAAGCTTCTTTTTAAGCGTCGTCCTTCTCTAATAAATTCAATTCTCAGAAATTATAATAGTTTTGTCTTTTTCTAACAAACTTATTTTTAAGCTTCGTCCTCTAATAAAATCATTTCTCAGAAATTATAAAAGTTTTGTCTCTTTCTAACAAATTTGTTTTTATGCTTCGTCCTTCTCTAATAAAATAATTTCTCAGAAATTATAATAGTTTTGTCTTTTTCTAACAAACATATTTTTAAGTTTCGTCCTTCTCTAATAAAATAATTTCTCAGAAATTATAATAGTTTTGTCTTTTTCCAACAAGCTTCTTTTTAAGCGTCGTCCTTCTCTAATAAATTCAATTCTCAGAAATTATAATAGTTTTGTCTTTTTCTAACAAACTTATTTTTAAGCTTGGTCCTTCTCCAATAAAATCATTTCTCAGAAATTATAAAAGTTTTGTCTTTTTCTAACAAATATGTTTTTATGCTTCGTGCTTCTCTAATAAAATAATTTCTCAGAAATTATAATAGTTTTGTCTTTTTCTAACAAACATATTTTTAAGTTTCGTCCTTCTCTAATAAAATAATTTCTCAGAAATTATAATAGTTTTGTCTTTTTCCAACAAGCTTCTTTTTAAGCGTCGTCCTTCTCTAATAAATTCAATTCTCAGAAATTATAATAGTTTTGTCTTTTTCTAACAAACTTATTTTTAAGCTTGGTCCTTCTCCAATAAAATCATTTCTCAGAAATTATAAAAGTTTTGTCTTTTTCTAACAAATATGTTTTTATGCTTCGTGCTTCTCTAATAAAATAATTTCTCAGAAATTATAATAGTTTTGTCTTTTTCTAACAAACATATTTTTAAGTTTCGTCCTTCTCTAATAAAATAATTTCTCAGAAATTATAATAGTTTTGTCTTTTTCCAACAAGCTTCTTTTTAAGCGTCGTCCTTCTCTAATAAATTCAATTCTCAGAAATTATAATAGTTTTGTCTTTTTCTAACAAACTTATTTTTAAGCTTGGTCCTTCTCCAATAAAATCATTTCTCAGAAATTATAATAGTTTGGTCTTTTTCCAACAAGCTTCTTTTTAAGCGTCGTCCTTCTCTAATAAATTCAATTCTCAGAAATTATAATAGTTTTGTCTTTTTCTAACAAACTTATTTTTAAGCTTCGTCCTCTAATAAAATCATTTCTCAGAAATTATAAAAGTTTTGTCTCTTTCTAACAAATTTGTTTTTATGCTTCGTCCTTCTCTAATAAAATAATTTCTCAGAAATTATAATAGTTTTGTCTTTTTCTAACAAACATATTTTTAAGTTTCGTCCTTCTCTAATAAAATAATTTCTCAGAAATTATAATAGTTTTGTCTTTTTCCAACAAGCTTCTTTTTAAGCGTCGTCCTTCTCTAATAAATTCAATTCTCAGAAATTATAATAGTTTTGTCTTTTTCTAACAAACTTATTTTTAAGCTTCGTCCTCTAATAAAATCATTTCTCAGAAATTATAAAAGTTTTGTCTCTTTCTAACAAATTTGTTTTTATGCTTCGTCCTTCTCTAATAAAATAATTTCTCAGAAATTATAATAGTTTTGTCTTTTTCTAACAAACATATTTTTAAGTTTCGTCCTTCTCTAATAAAATAATTTCTCAGAAATTATAATAGTTTTGTCTTTTTCCAACAAGCTTCTTTTTAAGCGTCGTCCTTCTCTAATAAATTCAATTCTCAGAAATTATAATAGTTTTGTCTTTTTCTAACAAACTTATTTTTAAGCTTGGTCCTTCTCCAATAAAATCATTTCTCAGAAATTATAAAAGTTTTGTCTTTTTCTAACAAATATGTTTTTATGCTTCGTGCTTCTCTAATAAAATAATTTCTCAGAAATTATAATAGTTTTGTCTTTTTCTAACAAACATATTTTTAAGTTTCGTCCTTCTCTAATAAAATAATTTCTCAGAAATTATAATAGTTTTGTCTTTTTCCAACAAGCTTCTTTTTAAGCGTCGTCCTTCTCTAATAAATTCAATTCTCAGAAATTATAATAGTTTTGTCTTTTTCTAACAAACTTATTTTTAAGCTTCGTCCTCTAATAAAATCATTTCTCAGAAATTATAAAAGTTTTGTCTCTTTCTAACAAATTTGTTTTTATGCTTCGTCCTTCTCTAATAAAATAATTTCTCAGAAATTATAATAGTTTTGTCTTTTTCTAACAAACATATTTTTAAGTTTCGTCCTTCTCTAATAAAATAATTTCTCAGAAATTATAATAGTTTTGTCTTTTTCCAACAAGCTTCTTTTTAAGCGTCGTCCTTCTCTAATAAATTCAATTCTCAGAAATTATAATAGTTTTGTCTTTTTCTAACAAACTTATTTTTAAGCTTCGTCCTCTAATAAAATCATTTCTCAGAAATTATAAAAGTTTTGTCTCTTTCTAACAAATTTGTTTTTATGCTTCGTCCTTCTCTAATAAAATAATTTCTCAGAAATTATAATAGTTTTGTCTTTTTCTAACAAACATATTTTTAAGTTTCGTCCTTCTCTAATAAAATAATTTCTCAGAAATTATAATAGTTTTGTCTTTTTCCAACAAGCTTCTTTTTAAGCGTCGTCCTTCTCTAATAAATTCAATTCTCAGAAATTATAATAGTTTTGTCTTTTTCTAACAAACTTATTTTTAAGCTTCGTCCTCTAATAAAATCATTTCTCAGAAATTATAAAAGTTTTGTCTCTTTCTAACAAATTTGTTTTTATGCTTCGTCCTTCTCTAATAAAATAATTTCTCAGAAATTATAATAGTTTTGTCTTTTTCTAACAAACATATTTTTAAGTTTCGTCCTTCTCTAATAAAATAATTTCTCAGAAATTATAATAGTTTTGTCTTTTTCCAACAAGCTTCTTTTTAAGCGTCGTCCTTCTCTAATAAATTCAATTCTCAGAAATTATAATAGTTTTGTCTTTTTCTAACAAACTTATTTTTAAGCTTGGTCCTTCTCCAATAAAATCATTTCTCAGAAATTATAAAAGTTTTGTCTTTTTCTAACAAATATGTTTTTATGCTTCGTGCTTCTCTAATAAAATAATTTCTCAGAAATTATAATAGTTTTGTCTTTTTCTAACAAACATATTTTTAAGTTTCGTCCTTCTCTAATAAAATAATTTCTCAGAAATTATAATAGTTTTGTCTTTTTCCAACAAGCTTCTTTTTAAGCGTCGTCCTTCTCTAATAAATTCAATTCTCAGAAATTATAATAGTTTTGTCTTTTTCTAACAAACTTATTTTTAAGCTTGGTCCTTCTCCAATAAAATCATTTCTCAGAAATTATAAAAGTTTTGTCTTTTTCTAACAAATATGTTTTTATGCTTCGTGCTTCTCTAATAAAATAATTTCTCAGAAATTATAATAGTTTTGTCTTTTTCTAACAAACATATTTTTAAGTTTCGTCCTTCTCTAATAAAATAATTTCTCAGAAATTATAATAGTTTTGTCTTTTTCCAACAAGCTTCTTTTTAAGCGTCGTCCTTCTCTAATAAATTCAATTCTCAGAAATTATAATAGTTTTGTCTTTTTCTAACAAACTTATTTTTAAGCTTGGTCCTTCTCCAATAAAATCATTTCTCAGAAATTATAATAGTTTGGTCTTTTTCCAACAAGCTTCTTTTTAAGCGTCGTCCTTCTCTAATAAATTCAATTCTCAGAAATTATAATAGTTTTGTCTTTTTCTAACAAACTTATTTTTAAGCTTCGTCCTCTAATAAAATCATTTCTCAGAAATTATAAAAGTTTTGTCTCTTTCTAACAAATTTGTTTTTATGCTTCGTCCTTCTCTAATAAAATAATTTCTCAGAAATTATAATAGTTTTGTCTTTTTCTAACAAACATATTTTTAAGTTTCGTCCTTCTCTAATAAAATAATTTCTCAGAAATTATAATAGTTTTGTCTTTTTCCAACAAGCTTCTTTTTAAGCGTCGTCCTTCTCTAATAAATTCAATTCTCAGAAATTATAATAGTTTTGTCTTTTTCTAACAAACTTATTTTTAAGCTTGGTCCTTCTCTAATAAATTCAATTCTCAGAAATTATAATAGTTTTGTCTTTTTCTAACAAACTTATTTTTAAGCTTGGTCCTTCTCCAATAAAATCATTTCTCAGAAATTATAAAAGTTTTGTCTTTTTCTAACAAATATGTTTTTATGCTTCGTGCTTCTCTAATAAAATAATTTCTCAGAAATTATAATAGTTTTGTCTTTTTCTAACAAACATATTTTTAAGCTTCGTTCTTTAATAAAAACATTTCTCAGAAATTATAAAAGTTTTGTCTTTTTCTAACAAATTTGTTTTTAGGCTTCGTCCTTCTCTAATAAAATAATTTTTTAGAAATTATCTGAGTTTCTCAATAATTATTAATAGTTTTTTCTAACAAAATGTCAAAATAAATGTCGAAGAAAACGTCAGGGCTGTCAATTTTTTTCGAAATAAATGTCGAAATTCACGTTGAGACTGTCAAATTTGTTGGACATAAATGTTAAAACTGTCATTTACTTATGGATAATGCAGAGAACAGATAATAAGTGTCAAGTTGTCAAAGTAAATGTCAGAAATATCGGAATGCATGTTAAAGCAATGTTAGGACCCTGAACATTGTCGAATTGAATGTAAAAACTGTCAAAATAAAAGTCAAAACTCTTGATATGAATGTCAAAGCTATTTAAATAAATGTGAAAACTGTCGAAACAAATGCCAAAACTGCCAAAATAAATTTCGTCAAAATGTTAAATCTGTCGAAATAAAACTGGTTTTGTTTATCTAGTCTGTCCAGTTTTATCTGTCTTGTCTGTCCAGTTTTATCTATCTTGTCTGTCCATTCTTATCTGTCTAGTCTATCCAATCTTGTCCATCTGGTCGGGGCAGACCAGACCGGTCTTGCCTGTCTGGTCATTCTAGTCTTCTCTGTCTGGTCTGTCCAGTCGTTTCTGCCCAATCTTGTCTGTCCAGTCTTGTCTGACCAAACTTCTCTGTCTTCTCTGACCACTCTTGAGTGTCCAGTTTTGTCTGCTTAGACTTGTCTGTCTAGTCTTGTATGTCTAGTCTTGTCTGTAAAGTCTTATCTATGCAGTCTTGTCTGTCGAGTCATGTCTATCTAGTCTTGTCTGCCCAGTCTTGTCTGTCCAGTCTTGTCCGACTAGTCTCGTCTGTCCAATCTTGTCTGTCCAGTTTTCTCTTTCTAGTCTTTCTGTTGCCTTTCTGGTCTGTCCAGTCTTGTCTCTCTGGTCTGTCCAGCCTTCTCTCTTTGATCCGTCCAGTCTTGCCTGGCGAGGCTTGTCAATCCAGCGTTGTCTATTCAGTCTTGTCTGTCCAGTTCTGTCTTTCCAGTCTTCTCTGTCCAGTCTTGTCTGCCTAGTTTTGTTAGTCTTGTCTTGTATGTCCAGTCTTGTCTGTCTGGTCTTGTCTGTGTGGTCTTGTCTATCTAGCCTTCTCTGTCTAGTCATGTCTGTCTAGTCTTGTCTGCTCAGTCTTGTCTGTCCAGTCTTCTCTGTCCAGTATTGTCTGTCCAGTCTTGTCTGTCCAGTTCTGCCTTTCTGGTCTTCTCTGTGTAGTCTTGTCTACCTAGACTTGTCTACCTCTAATCTTGTTTGTCTAGTCTTGCCTATCTAGTCTTGTCTGCCTAGTATTGTATGTCTTGTCTTGTCTGTCTAGTCTTGCCTGTCTAGTCTTGTCTGTCTATTCTTGTCTATCTAGTCTTGCCTGTCTAGTCTTGTCTGTCTAGTCTTGTCTCTCTAGCCTTGTCTGCCTAAACTTATCTGTCTAGTCTTGTCTGTCTAGTCTTGTCTGTCTAGTCTTGTCTGTCTAGTCTTGTCTGTCTAGTCTTGTCTGTCTAGTCTTGTCTGTCTAGTCTTGTCTGTCTAGCCTTGTCTGTCTAAACTTATCTGTCTAGTCGTGTCTGTCTAGTTTAGTCTAGTCTTTTGGTCTAGTCTTGTCTGTCTAGTCTTGTTTGTCTAGCCTTGTCTGTCTAATCTTGTCTGTCTAGTCTTGTCTGCCTAGACTTGTCTATCCAGTCATGTCTATGCAGTCTTGTCTGTCCTCTCTTGTCTGTTTAGTCTTATCTGTCCAGTGTTGACTGTCTTGTCCTGCCTGTCTATTCTTGCCTGTCTTGTATCGCCTGTCTAGTTTTTCCTGTTTAGTCTTGCCTGTATGTCCTCCTCGGTAGCGTGGTTGACAATATACCAGCCTTGAAATGCAGGAGACCCGGGTTCGAATCCTGGTCGGGGAGGCAACCACCTAGGGCAGTTTTGTGTGTGTATACTAAAAGCCAAAGTGGAATAGGGAGTTTAGTCTTGCCTGTCTAGTGTGGACTGTCTAGTCTAGCCTGTCTAGTCGGTCTAGTCCCGACTGTCTTGTCTCGACTGTCTAGTTTCGACTGTCTAGTCTTGCATGGCTAATCTTGCCTGCCATGCATTGCCTTTCTAGTCTTGCTTGCCCCTCTAGTGACCTCTTGTTTACCTAGTCTTAATTATCTAGTCTTGTCAGTCCAGTCCTGTCTGTTTAACCTTGTGTTGTCTGTCTAGTCTAGTTTTGTGTGTTTGAAATAAATGTCAAAACTCATGATGTCATTTATTTTGTCAGATGTCATTTATATTGCAATAATGCAAAGAAGAACAGGTAGTAAGTGTCAAAGTCTCAAAATAAATGTCAGTACTGTCGAGTAATGTATATTAAACTAACGATTTAAATGTTAGGACCGTCAACATTTTCCAAATAAATGTAAAAAATATCAAAATATATAAAAAGTCAAAACTGTTTAAATAAAAGTCAAAATTAAGAAAATGAATGTCTATACTGTCTCAATAAAGTGTCAAAATAAAAGTCAAAACTGTTTAAATAAATGTCAAAATTAATGGAATAAATGTCTAAACTGTCAAAGTAAACTATTAAAAACTGTCAAAATAAAACCAAATCTGTTTAAATAAATGTCAAAATTAATGGAATAAATGTCTAAACTGTCAAAATAAACTATCTAAAACTGTCAAAATAAAAGTCAAATCTGTTTAAATAAATGTCAAAATTAATGGAATAAATGTCTAAACTGTCAAAATAAATTGTCAAAAATTGTTAAAATAAGCCCAATCTGATTAAATAAATTAATGGATAAAATGTCTATACTGTCGCAATAAATGTCAAACTGAAAAATTATTCAAAACTGCCGAAATGTTAAATTTGTGACGGTGACTATTTTTTAGTTGTAGCAAAGCTGAGGCAGAGAATATCAAATATCCTTATTGGAGGCTGATAATAACAATCTAACGGTACTTGTTCTCCTTGACTACACAAAAGCGTTCGACTGCATAAATCAAGACTTATTATATGCAATATTACACTATCTAGCTATAGATGATAACGCGACTCAATTAAAAAGTACCTTTCCAACAGAAAACAGATTGTGACATATAAAGATGCGAGATCTCAAGAAGTAATAGTAAATCAGGGGGTTCCACAAGGATCCATTTTGGGACCGCTATTGTTCTCTCTTTATATAAGTCAGTTAAACACAAATATGACTATCTGCAAGGTACATTACTACGCGGATGATACCCAGCTGTATGCATCATTTCCACCACAAAAGTTAGAGGAGGCAATCAATAAAATAAATGCGGACTTGTGCAAGCTAACGGAATCCTGTTGCAAACATTCTTTATGTATTAATCCAGACAAGACGGTAGGGTTACTATTTGGCAGGCACGCAGCAAGAAAACAGTTTGGTGATAAGACAAAAATTGTTGTAAATGGCAAACGAATTCAAATAGTAGAGGAAGCGCGTAATTTAGGGCTATTTTTGGATACTGAGTTACGCTTTAAATCTCATGTAAACAATTGTATAAAAAGGGCATTCTGTAATTTAAAACTTATTTACACAAACAAAAATATAATAAGGCACCAATGAAGCTCTTATGTGACACCTTGGTTCTATCGCACTGTTCCTACTGCGATGTCGTGTAGGGTAGTTGTGTTGATTTGCATACTGCAAAGAAGATTCAGCGAATCCAAAATTGTTGAATCCGCCTGGTTTGTGGAATTCCTAAATGGAATCATGTGTCGCATAAAATAAAGGAAATGCATTGGTTGAACATGCATAACCGCAGAAAACCGCTCCTCTGTGTTGTTTCACAAATAGTCCAGTAATTTAAGCTTAAATTAGGTAAGAATCTCGGAATTCGAGATACCCAGCTGTAAGTCTGTAAATACTTGTATATTGACACCCTAAAAGTTGTCTCAAAACCTACATATGATAGGATGTACGCAACTATTAAATTTCAAGGTCAAAGGTCACAAAAAATTTTTTTTGTTTCAACGTTTTCAACGTCAAACGTTTTTTTTGCGCTTTTTTTTGTAAATATCTCATTTCCTATGGGTTTTTTGCTATTTGTATTTATTATCAATATTGTAGAATACAAAATTCTCTACAAATTTTGTTTAAAATTTTTTTTTATACGGTGAACTGTTTTCGAGATAGAGGGCGGAGAGCGCGCGGTTACAGCATCACTTCAGGTCAACCGGTGCCTCCTTATTGTTGAAACTGCAATCGAAGAATCAAAGTCTGAAAAAACTGCAGTTATAATAGGACAAGATATTGATTTACTTGTCATTTTAATTGGGCGTACGCTGTCTTACGAACAAGAAATTTTCTTTAAAAAAGTTGGGAAAGGAAATGTAAAAACGGAGATGTACTCGACTAAAAGTTTTGATAATTATCCTCATTGCAAAACACATATTTTATTTCTGCACGCATTAAGTGGCTGTGACACAACATCTGCGCTTTTTAAAAAGGGCAAAAAATCATTTTTAAAAGTTTTTGAGAAACTGACAAATTTGGATGAAGTAGCTGCAGCATTTGAGGAAGAAAATTGTTCGGCACAGAGATTATTAGAGAGTGGAAGTCAAACCTTATTGGCAGTATATCCTTATTGGCTCCAAAATCTGTGAAAAGTCTCGATCATCTTCGTTATATGCATTACGTCAAGTCTACAAAACTTAATAAACCTGTGCAGCTTTCAAATATTCCACCAACAAGTGCAGCTGCTCATCAACATTTCAAACGTGTATATTATATCAAGTTCAAACTTGGTTAGGGCATGATTGCCCTAGGGCTTGGTTAGGGCTTGGTTAGGGCATTTGGAACCCCAGGTATGGGGTTGGGCAATGCGAAACGATTTTCTGGAGCTTATCATGACAATTTTACCACCTGCTTTAGAAGATTTGCTAAATACAATTTTCTGCAACTGCAAGAGTGGTTGTGGTTCGCGATGCGGATGCAGGAAAGCGGGCTTGTGGCCCGCTTTCCTGCATTTTTTTAAACAAAATTTGTAGAGAATTTTGTATTCTACAATATTGATAATAAATACAAATAGCAAAAACCCCATAGGAAATGAGATATTTACAAAAAGCGCAAAAAACGATTTTTGTGATCTTTGAACTTGAAATTTAATTGTTGCGTACACCCTACCATATGTAGGTTTTGAGATAACTTTTAGGGTGTCAATATACAAGTATTTACAGAATTACAGCTGGGTATCTCTAATTCCGAGGTGAACTTACTATAATGACTGGGCTAAAAATTATAGTCAACCAGAGTCCAGCATATTTATATCAAAAAATCAAATATAGAACCGATGTTCATAACATTAATATCAGAAGGAAATCATTAATAACTCCGCCTGCACATAAAACCTCCCTATACGAAAGGTCATTTTTGTATAATTTGTCAAAGATATATAACGAGATACCAAAAAAAGTAAGATCATTAAGCGTAAGGCGTTCCAAATCAAAAGTTGATCCCAATCGGTTTGAGTAACAACGCTTTTGCTTTGAATTTGCTTTTTGCTTGGAATTTATTTTTAATTTTAAATATAGGAGTATATTTTTCTTGGTTCTTTGTATTTTTCTTTTTTATTATTTGTAATTATTTTTAATTATTTTTTGTTTTGGGGGTTAAGTGGAAGAACGGTGACTACTGAACTTCGCCTCCCTCCAATGATTGGGAAAAGAATTGTGTGTGAATTATTAGGAGTGTTATGACCTCATAGGTGTATATTGTATATTGATCATTGGTAAATAAACGCCCTTTATTATTATTATTATTAAATGCAGCTAAATCCAAAGGAAGAAAAAGGACTAAATGGAACACAGATAAGTTCCTATAGAACGAAAAAGAAATTAACAAATACCAAAAAGCACTTCCTGGAAAGCTAGAAAAAGTACAGTCAAATAAAAACATAGACGAGGAATGGAATAACACAGAGAAAAAAAATAATAAGCGTATCAAAACAAATAATCGGAGCCAAGAAAAACGAAAGAAACGCCGAATGGTTTGACACAGACAGCTAATAAATGACAAGAATAAAGCCCGACAAAAAATACTCCAGAGAAACACGAGATCATATAGAGAAGCATACAAATAAATACATAAAAGAAAGAAAGACAGATATGTTCAACAACAAAATACAAGAAATTGAAAAAACAGTACAACCAGCGTAAAGTAGGACTTCTATAGATCCTATGGAGAATGAAAAGATACCAACCAAAGCTAAATATACTCAAGAATAAGGAAGGAAACATACTATCGGAAGAAAGGGAAGTAAAGAAAAAACGTGAATGGACTGTATTTAACTATAAATGGAGCGATTGCATATCAAATCGGGATGGTCCCCTCACTTACCTTCAGGCTGCAACCGTCTCTAACCCGCTCCGTAGAACGTACTTCCGTCGCCTATTTAAGGGAGGAAATAGAAAGAAATAATATGAGCAGGAAAATACAAGGCTGGAAACTTTAAAATCAAATTGTTCCGGACGGGAGAAAAGCCGATGCTGCCTTCCATGCGGTGATCGCATCGAATGGTCAAATTAACTACCAAACGCGAGCGTGGCCCACATGTCGGCTGAGGTCAGACGCACGAAAATGTCGCGGACTCGCCGAGCTCTCAAAACACACTGCCAGATATCTCATATCGCGGCGTGATTTTTTGCTAATTTAGCGTGGTCTCAACCCAGGTCGGGGCACCTGTCGCCCTGCTTTGGATAGAGGCCGAAAACCAATTGGACCAACAAAAGTGGCCCGAACAAGATGGGAGCAATATTTTTCGGAACTTCTTAACGAATAAAGTCAAGAAGAACAAGATGAAAGAGAACCAATACAGAACGCTGAAGTACAGAAGCTAAAATATGGAAAATTCCCAGACGAAGAGGGAATCACGGCATAAATACTAAGGCTAGCCGGAAAAGACAACCATATAAGATTGCATAAACTCATATGCATGATATGGAGGGAGGAATAGATACCAGAAAAATGGAAAACGGGTATTAGGCGACAAAACCAACTGAGACAACTCTTCTTCTTCTACAGCTCTACAGCCCTGGGTGGGCCTTGGCTTGAGTTACAACATCCTTCCATCTCTCCCTGCTGTTAACCAATTGCAACCAGTTTCTCACACCTAATATCTTTAGGTCGTCGATGCAGTCATCTCGCCATCTCTTACGTGGTATACCCCGAGCTTCTTGTAGTGCCGTTACGTCTTAGTGATATTTATCGAGCTCCTCTGCTATTTCCTGCATCTTTCCTGGCTGCAACATGGTACGTACATTCCATGTGCCGATTTTTAGTTCCGTTTTCAAGTCCTTGTTTCTTTTCTTAGTGCGTTGTATGTTAATCAATCCGATCCGAGGCTGTTGTAAGTCTTTCGTAACTTGAAATTTTTTGCGAGGTGAGGTAGTTAGGCTCACGCCCAACCCCCTTTTCGGAGGGCAATTTCTCCCGCTCTCGATAGCCCCGCCCCCGCCATCCATACGGGTTGGTTACCGCATTCCAGGCGAGGTTGCTGGGGTTATCAGTGTTCACTACGTGGAGGTGAGAGTCGGAATTGGGTAGGAGAGGCTATGTGGCAATCTCTTCCTGTGCGATTGCCATGCAGTACGCATGCACTACCCCATTTGAACTCCATAAAACTGTGACAACTACCGAGGGATAATACAAGATACTATAAAACGTGATATATGACAAAATGAAAGAGTACGCCGAAGAAATTTTCGGGAAATAGAAATGCGGATTTCGAGAAAATGGGTCAATACTAGACCAAACCTTCATACTTAGCCAAGCAATGGAGAAATGTATAGACTTAGATCTGCACCTAATATTCATCGATTTGTCTAGTTTTGTGTCTCTAAACGTAAGTAGGGAAAGATCCTATGTTCTATTCCCACCGCCACCACAAGACCGGGGGTGTGGGGTTACATAGACCTCACACTCCCTTTAGCGTGCGGTTACATAGACCTCACACCCCCTTTAGTGTGCGGTTACATAGACCTCACACCCCCTTTAGCGTGAGGTTACATAGACCTCACACTAACTTTAGCGTGCGGTTATATACACTCACACCACCTTTAGTGTGGGCTACATAGACCTCACACCCCCTTTAACGTGAGGTTACATAGACCTCACACTCCTCGGTCATGTGGTGGCGGTGGGAATAGAACATTGGATCTAACGTGTTCCCTACTAACGTGTTCTTTCATTGTTTTTGCTTACTAAAAACTTATGGACAAACAACCGCTGTTTCATGTTGTCTTAACTAGTGAGTTGGACTTCCCTTGTAGACTACATGCGCGTCTGGATTGTCTGGCCAGTAATAATGAAATGTGTTTGGTGTTAAAACGTTTTCAAGTGGCCCAAAGCTAAAATTAGAAATCCGTTTTCGTGCGGCCGCAAAATTCAATCAGTCTAATTTTAAACGTAGATCGCGCCGGTTCTGCCCGACTCGCAAAGTTTGTCGTGCCACAAAGAACAAAATTCGCGAAGCTTTCAAAGAAAATATACAAACTTATTTTACTTATTTTACTGAGTTTACTTATAAACTGTGCTTAATAGACAATTATTGGCTTCAGACTATAGCCTTTGTGTTTTATTGGACTTTTCCTAACAGTAAATAAACCTAGAAATGGATAAAAGTTTTCAATGTGAATTCGCTTTAAGGATTTTTATGTAAAAAACGTTTTGGGTAAGAACTAAACAAGCAATTTGCTTAACGACTTTCTGCCTAATCCACCTAGTCGGAATAATGTTTGTGAAGTAATAAACATTCCAGATTAATTACAGAACCTTTGTCTGTGTAATTTTGAGCCTGTAGCTTCATCACTCCAGTCTTCCGCTGTCTGCTCTAACCATTTCCATCTAATCATATCTCGCAAGTTTTATCAATTTCGCGTTTTCCCATCTCGCAATTTCCATACAGGCCGCGTATTGTTTCGGAGAATCCGCGAGACAAGAGCCTGTTTAAAGTATATCTTGCATCCACCCCGTATTTACCCCCTTTTGAATTTTAATAACATTTTAATATTTGAGTCGGGACAGCTCAGGGAGCGAGGCAAAAAATGCGGCGAGCCACGTGCTGATCCCCCGTCGTATAACCATAATACCTGCGTGTTTGAAACATGCATGAGGCATTATACAGGAAGAAGACATGGATACGATGTCTTTCAGGCCGCGGAAATGTTGATATATTGACTAGTTAAATCATCTCGTTATAGAGTCTTGTCTGCCTAGTCTTGTCTGTCTAGTCTTGTCTGTCTAGTCTTGTCTGTCTAGTCTTGTCTGTCTAGTCTTGTCTGTATAGTCTTGTCTGTCTAGTCTTGTCTGTCTAGTCTTGTCTGTCTAGTCTTGTCTGTCTAATCTTGTCTGTCTAGTCTTGTCTGTCTAGTCTTGTCTGTCTAGTCTTGTCTGTCTAGTCTTGTCTGTCTAGTCTTGTCTGTCTAGTCTTGTCTGTCTAGTCTTGTCTGTCTAGTCTTGTCTGTCTAGTCTTGTCTGTCTAGTCTTGTCTGTCTAGTCTTGTCTGTCTAGTCTTGTCTGTCTAGTCTTGTCTGTCTAGTCTTGTCTGTCTAGTCTTGTCTGTCTAGTCTTGTCTGTCTAGTCTTGTCTGTCTAGTCTTGTCTGTCTAGTCTTGTCTGTCTAGTCTTGTCTGTCTAGTCTTGTCTGTCTAGTCTTGTATGTCTAGTCTTGTCTGTCTAGGCTTGTCTGTCTAGTCTTGTCTGTCTAGTCTTGTCTGTCTAGTCTTGTCTGTCTAGTCTTATCTGTCTAGTATTGTCTGTCTAGTCTTGTCTGTCTAGTCTTGTCTGTCTAGTCTTGTCTGTCTAGTCTTGTCTGTCTAGTCTTGTCTGTCTAGTCTTGTCTGTCTAGTCTTGTCTGTCTAGTCTTGTCTGTCTAGTCTTGTCTGTCTAGTCTTGTCTGTCTAGTCTTGTCTGTCTAGTCTTGTGTGTCTAGTCTTGTCTGTCTAGTCTTGTCTGTCTAGTCTTCTCTGTCTAGTCTTCTCTGTCTAGTCTTGTCTGTCTAGTCTTGTCTGTCTAGTCTTGTCTGTCTAGTCTTGTCTGTCTAGTCTTGTCTGTCTAGTCTTGTCTGTCTAGTCTTGTCTGTCTAGTCTTGTCTGTCTAGTCTTGTCTGTCTAGTCTTGTCTGTCTAGTCTTGTCTGTCTAGTCTTGTCTGTCTAGTCTTGTCTGTCTAGTCTTGTCTGTCTAGTCTTGTCTGTCTAGTCTTGTCTGTCTAGTCTTGTCTGTCTAGTCTTGTCTGTCTAGTCTTGTCTGTCTAGTCTTGTCTGTCTAGTCTTGTCTGTCTAGTCTTGTCTGTCTAGTCTTGTCTGTCTAGTCTTGTCTGTCTAGTCTTGTCTGTCTAGTCTTGTCTGTCTAGTCTTGTCTGTCTAGTCTTGTCTGTCTAGTCTTGTCTGTCTAGTCTTGTCTGTCTAGTCTTGTCTGTCTAGTCTTGTCTGTCTAGTCTTGTCTGTCTAGTCTTGTCTGTCTAGTCTTGTCTGTCTAGTCTTGTCTGTCTAGTCTTGTCTGTCTAGTCTTGTCTGTCTAGTCTTGTCTGTCTAGTCTTGTCTGTCTAGTCTTGTCTGTCTAGTCTTGTCTGTCTAGTCTTGTCTGTCTAGTCTTGTCTGTCTAGTCTTGTCTGTCTAGTCTTGTCTGTCTAGTCTTGTCTGTCTAGTCTTGTCTGTCTAGTCTTGTCTGTCTAGTCTTGTCTGTCTAGTCTTGTCTGTCTAGTCTTGTCTGTCTAGTCTTGTCTGTCTAGTCTTGTCTGTCTAGTCTTGTCTGTCTAGTCTTGTCTGTCTAGTCTTGTCTGTCTAGTCTTGTCTGTCTAGTCTTGTCTGTCTAGTCTTGTCTGTCTAGTCTTGTCTGTCTAGTCTTGTCTGTCTAGTCTTGTCTGTCTAGTCTTGTCTGTCTAGTCTTGTCTGTCTAGTCTTGTCTGTCTAGTCTTGTCTGTCTAGTCTTGTCTGTCTAGTCTTGTCTGTCTAGTCTTGTCTGTCTAGTCTTGTCTGTCTAGTCTTGTCTGTCTAGTCTTGTCTGTCTAGTCTTGTCTGTCTAGTCTTGTCTGTCTAGTCTTGTCTGTCTAGTCTTGTCTGTCTAGTCTTGTCTGTCTAGTCTTGTCTGTCTAGTCTTGTCTGTCTAGTCTTGTCTGTCTAGTCTTGTCTGTCTAGTCTTGTCTGTCTAGTCTTGTCTGTCTAGTCTTGTCTGTCTAGTCTTGTCTGTCTAGTCTTGTCTGTCTAGTCTTGTCTGTCTAGTCTTGTCTGTCTAGTCTTGTCTGTCTAGTCTTGTCTGTCTAGTCTTGTCTGTCTAGTCTTGTCTGTCTAGTCTTGTCTGTCTAGTCTTGTCTGTCTAGTCTTGTCTGTCTAGTCTTGTCTGTCTAGTCTTGTCTGTCTAGTCTTGTCTGTCTAGTCTTGTCTGTCTAGTCTTGTCTGTCTAGTCTTGTCTGTCTAGTCTTGTCTGTCTAGTCTTGTCTGTCTAGTCTTGTCTGTCTAGTCTTGTCTGTCTAGTCTTGTCTGTCTAGTCTTGTCTGTCTAGTCTTGTCTGTCTAGTCTTGTCTGTCTAGTCTTGTCTGTCTAGTCTTGTCTGTCTAGTCTTGTCTGTCTAGTCTTGTCTGTCTAGTCTTGTCTGTCTAGTCTTGTCTGTCTAGTCTTGTCTGTCTAGTCTTGTCTGTCTAGTCTTGTCTGTCTAGTCTTGTCTGTCTAGTCTTGTCTGTCTAGTCTTGTCTGTCTAGTCTTGTCTGTCTAGTCTTGTCTGTCTAGTCTTGTCTGTCTAGTCTTGTCTGTCTAGTCTTGTCTGTCTAGTCTTGTCTGTCTAGTCTTGTCTGTCTAGTCTTGTCTGTCTAGTCTTGTCTGTCTAGTCTTGTCTGTCTAGTCTTGTCTGTCTAGTCTTGTCTGTCTAGTCTTGTCTGTCTAGTCTTGTCTGTCTAGTCTTGTCTGTCTAGTCTTGTCTGTCTAGTCTTGTCTGTCTAGTCTTGTCTGTCTAGTCTTGTCTGTCTAGTCTTGTCTGTCTAGTCTTGTCTGTCTAGTCTTGTCTGTCTAGTCTTGTCTGTCTAGTCTTGTCTGTCTAGTCTTGTTTGTCTAGTCTTGTCTGTCTAGTCTTGTCTGTCTAGTCTTGTCTGTCTAGTCTTGTCTTTCTAGTCTTGTCTGTCTAGTCTTGTCTGTCTAGTCTTGTCTGTCTAGTCTTGTCTGTCTAGTCTTGTCTGTCTAGTCTTGTCTGTCTAGTCTTGTCTGTCTAGTCTTGTCTGTCTAGTCTTGTCTGTCTAGTCTTGTCTGTCTAGTCTTGTCTGTCTAGTTTTATCTGTCTAGTCTTGTCTCTCTAGTCTTGTCTGTCTAGTCTTGTCTGTCTAGTCTTGTCTGTCTAGTCGGTCAAGTCTAAATAATTTTCGTAAAGTTTAAAATATTTTACCAAATTTCCTTTTTCAAATTTAATAAAACCTGCAATTTCATCAAATACTTAACCGTTTTAAATAATTGACTTTTCATTAAAATCCGTAACTTACGCCTTCATCGATACTATTCAACATCACTTAATTTAATCAGCTAGATTTTCGCGTTTTATCAACGAAACAGAATTATGTGATTAAGCATCGAGAAAGCGGAATACGCGTTGCGACGCCTACAGATAAAACGTTGAC